>WHYT01015091.1:11183-24171 GCA_009806455.1 Tetrax tetrax | reverse complement strand
CCTATTGCTAGTTACTTGGGAGAAGAGACCAATACTTGCCTCCTTACAATCTTCTTTCAGGTAGTTGCGGAGAGCAATGAGATCTCCCCTCGGCCTCCTCTTCTCTAGACTAAACTAATCCCAGTTTCCTCAGGTGCTCTTCATAAGACTTGTGCTCCAGACCCTTCACCAGCTTCATTGCACTTCTCTGGACAGGCTCCAGCAACTCAGTGTCCTTCTTGTACTGAGCGGCCCATACAGTGGTGGTGTTACATAATAAATGAGAAAACTTGACAGATAGACTAAAAAACCCCAAATTTCTTCTGAATTAAATACGAAAATTAGTATTGCCACTAACAATACTCATTCTAATATGTCGCTTGATATTAAATTTTCAATTTATGATATTCTTGCATTTTTAATTTTCAGTATTCTACAGAATTTTGTACTGAAAATAGAACCTAAAAAGTACATAGAGGACATCCAGAACTTTTAGCGGACATATTTTACTGCATCCAGTTCTGGAGTCCCCAACATAAGAAGGACATGGACCAGTTGGAGAGGGTCCAGAGGAGGGCCAGAAAGATGATCAGAGGGCTGGAGCACCTCTCCTATGAGGACAGGCTGAGAGAGTTGGGGCTGTTCAGCCTGGAGAAGAGGAGGCTCCGGGGAGACCTCATAGCCATCTTCCAGTACCTCAAGGGGGCCTACAGGAAGGATGGGGAGAGGCTGTTCAGTAGGGCCTGTTGTGATAGGACAAGGGGTAATGGGTTTAAATTAGAAGGAGGGAGGTTTAGATTAGATATTAGGAAAAAATTTTTCACAATGAGAGTTGTAGAGCACTGGAGCAGGTTGCCCAGAGAGGTGGTGGAAGCCCCATCCCTGGAAACATTCAAGGCCAGGGTGGATGAGGCTCGGAGCAACCTGATCTAGTCAGGGTTGTCCCTGCTTCTTGCAGGGGGGTTGGACTAGATGACCTTTGAAGGTCCCTTCCAACTCTAACCATTCTATATAGAGCCAGTTAGGACTTCCCACACAGAAAAGAATCAAGGAGACTGTAGGCTAGCACACTGGTTACTTGTTTCTGTCATGTCAGTTAGCAGTGAAGCAGCTCATCATCAGTGGTTTTAAAGTCGTCAACATTTGTTCAGAGTTAATCCTTTTTTGGAGTGGGATAGACAACTTGATATTTCTCAGAATTGCCTTCAGAGTAAGGCAACACTGAATAACTTTTCACTCTGTGAACACATATTTACAAGGTTACCATTTTACTCAGCAAGATTTGGGTTTTTTTCTTCTTTTTTCTATTTTAAAGAAGGAGGCAATCTGAACTGTGGTGTTCATTCTATGGCAAGTTCTACAAATTAAGGGTAATTGTAAGACAGTTAAAATGTAACAAAATGTGATATAATCAGTTTAGACATTAGGAAAGAAATTCCCTGAATGCTGAGGAGACCGAAGCACCAGATTACCAGTGAAGACTGTAAAATCTCTCACTGGAAGTGTTTACAAACACTTATCAGGTATGATTTAGGTAGTTTGATATTACCTTGTACTAGTAGTACAAGGAAACTTCTGATCTCTTCCAACCCTGTTTTTTTATATATATATATATACATACCTGAACAGAACTGTAAATTGATATTTGCACTTGCAGAACCGGATCTGCATAACACTGTTATATGGTATTTAACTAGACCTATGATAAGAGATATTCAAGAGTGTTGTGGTTTTGCTTAGTGAGGGGGGCCTAAGGTGGTAGCTTCTGTAGGAAACTGCTAGAAGTCGCTCCCCTTTGTTCAGTGGACTCAGACGGGCCTAGGGCAGACCCACTGCTGGCCAAGGCCGAGCCGATTGGAAGCAGAATGTCCCGTGATAGTGCCTGAGCGATAACGTATTTAAGAAGGGAAAAACAGAAAAAAAAAAGAGAGAAGAGAAGATGTGAGGAAGCTGAGCAAGGGCAGAGGTCCAGAGGGGGAGGCGCAGGCCTCATGGGCCTTGCAGGCCTCACCCTCTGGCCTCTCGCCAGGCGGCCGACTGGGCCCAACTCAGCCCGGTCTGGCTGCAAGAGGTGGAGAGGAGATGAGATGGGATGAATAACGTGAAGAGACCCTGAGAGGCTTCTGCCAGCCTGTTGTGAAGAATGAACTTTTCTTGTGAGAGAAACAGCTGCAGACACCAAGGTCAGTGAAGAAGGAGGGGGAGGAGTAATGCGGCTCCTGGCCAAGATTCCCCTGCAGCCTGTGGTGACGACCATGGTGAAGCGGGTTGTCCCCCTGCAGCCCATGGAGGTCCACGGAGGAGCAGAGATCCACTTGGAGCCCATGAAGGACCCCGCACCGGGGGAGGTGGATGCCTGAATGTGGCTGTGGCCCGTGGAAGGCCCGCTGGGACAGCCGTTCTGGAGAGACTGCACTCCGTGGAAGAGAGAACCTACGCCGGAGCAGTTTAATGAAGGACTGTGGCGTATGGGTGGGACCCCACACTGGAGCAGGGGAGGGATGTGAGGGGTTCTTCCCCCAACTGTGAAGCAGCGGCGTAAAACAACGCGTGATTGACTGACCGCAACCCCCATTCCCTCTTCCCCCCTGTGCCGCTCGGGGGGGGGAAGGTAGATAATGTTAAGCTCGGGAAGTGGGAGGGGTGGAGGAGGTTATCTTGTTTTTCTGTCTCATTATCCTGTTAGTTGTAGTAATAAATGAATAGTTTTCCCCAAGTCAAGTCTGTTTTTGCCCGTGACGGTAACTTTAAGGATTTCTCCCTGTCCTTATCTCAAACCTCAAGCTGTTTTTTCTTAAATTATCTCTCCCTGTTCTCTCGGAGGGTGGGCGGAGTGAGAGAGAGACTGCGTAGTCTGGTCCGGATCGGGGCTGAACTACGACAAAGAGACAGATCTGATTTTCTTTAGCTATAGGATTGGGGTTGTTCTTTGGGTTTTTTTTTCATTTCCATGTAAGTAAAAGACTGGTAAATTATTTTTTACTGCTTCTCCTTTACATCCAACTCTTTCCTTTTCCTATTACCTTAATTATTTTATTGCTAAAATGATGAAACAACTGTTACAGAAAGAAGTCTCCAGTTCTGACTCTTAAGAAGAAGATTAAGAACCCCAGATATTCATAGATCCAAAAAAAAACTTTCTACCTACTTCTAGAAGAGGGTGGTATCATCAGAAGAGGACGGTATCATCAGAAGAGGACTGCAGTCCACATGGATTTAGCATCCCACCTCTACCAACAACTAGTATCATGTTTTCTGTGATTTCCAACTTATACTAAACCACACAAAAACACAGTGTGGGATAAGCTTTGCACAAGGAGACTTCTTAAACACATCACCCTGTATTCCTCTTGTTTCCCAAAGCAAAAACATTTCTATCCCCTGAACTATTTTCAGTAGTATTTTGAATCTTATTTGTCCTTATTATCCCTACGAAATGATCTTCTTAATTCTAGCCCTCCTAAGCTTCTTTCTCCACCAATAGATCATAGCACCAAGTTCCTCGGGTTAATTATGCACTGTATAAAAGGATTTCTTTTTTAACAGTTTCATGTGTATTATAACTCAATTTATTTTTCTGTCCTATTAAAAGGGAGCGAACAGAAGTATCTCCGTGACCTTCTTCTCTGCAAAAGCTACTAATTGCTGCCCCCTTCTCCAGTCTCTGGCATTCTTTCCTCTGACCTAAACAAAATTTCAAATAATTTCACCTCATCCAGATTTAATTCAACTGAGTCCACGTTGTATGAGAATTTCAGTTGACCCTGTGCATCTCAATCATAATTTTTATTTTTGAAGGGGAGGAGGAGCAAAAAAGAAATAGGGTGTGCAGAACTGATGTCAGTATTCTATATGATTTCCTTAGTCCAAATGATTTAATCATTTTTTTAATTCTCTAACATCTCCCCTGTACTCTCCTTTTCTAGATGTGATGGCACTTTCATACACATTGCTAAACACTACATACATGTTTTCATCAAGCTGTTCCTAATAACAGCTGGAGCTATGTGTTTGTTACCTTAAATGAAATTAGTTTTGAAATAAGATATGAGAACGATTCGTAATTGTTTTCCCAATTTGGATGTAATTCTGAAATTCCTTCCACTCTTTACTCTTGTATCATCTATTGCTTTTCTATTTCTTAGTCCCTTCTTCAGATCATTATAATATTTAACTTACCTAGAGAGCTATTATTTCACTAAAAGCTTTGACAAGACATGGTAATAATTTAGGCATTCTTATAATGATTATTTACTTCTATTGCAACGGTACCTAGGGATCCCAGACATTGACTGAACTAGCTGTACAATCAGAACAGAAAAGCAATTCTCACACCAGACAGTTTTCAAGTTAAAAGGAAATTAATCATTTTTTATAGAATTCTGTATTCTTAAATGTAAATAAATAAGGACAAATGTACTACAGCAGCAGGTTGTTAATGAAGCTGAGGTAAGCTAAAGCATGCTCCCAAAGCCTTTTCATTACAGCCTACTTTCTCCAACTCTCTTTTCCTACTGTTTACTGCTTCCTGGAGAACTGATGATGTTCTACCTAAACCAGGACTATGACTTTTGTGTGACAAGTGGTATTTATATGCAAATAAAAATATTCATTAATTCTTTTTTGTCAAGTTTGCATATTTAAAAATTAAAGTCACAGGATGCTATTTGAGTGCAATTTGGTTTTGATTTTGATTTGAGTGCAGCTTGGTTTAAGGAATCTGAGCTTTCATTAAAAAGGAAAAAAAAAAATATCTGTACTCATGGACATAAGTAAATCCACCAATATATGAAACAAGAAGCTGATGCAAAGCTGGTGCTTATGCCTTTTTGTGTCCAAAGGGAAGCAACATATTTATTCATACTATAATGAGTAAGAGTGCTGATAGGAAATCTCAACATTTGCATTGTACTTTCTGTTTTTATTTTTTCAAGACAATATCACTGTTCAATGCAAAAATTCAAGAGTGGTCTTCATTTCATTGCCACAAACAGAAGAAACTGGAGGTCGTCCTAGTTATCACTCTGTCTTGCAAACTGCTCCAACTGTACCGTAGTAGACTATTCTTGGCAGAACCAACCTATCCTTCCTGTTGAGGCAACGTCATTGCTTAGCAAGAATTGAAGAGTCAGAGACAAGAATAAGAAAGATGGAATCTGTACCTTAGTATTTGGTGTAGCTGTGGGGGATTAAGTAGTCCTGAACTCTGATACTTGCTGAAGGCATCGTTTATGAAATTCCATTGAAGAGGCATACTGCACCTAAAAATAAGTAAAATAAAACTCAGAAAATACACTTCTCTTCATATATTCTTTTCAAAATGCTGCTAGACTTAATTTTGTGAGATATTCATTTCTAATGTCATTGTTAATGAAAATGTTGTTTGTCTTGATTGACTAGATATTATTTTAAACAAAGATTCACATTAAGACAAAATTTTTTATGATGATAGTGAAAGAAATATGATCTGGACTGCCCATCAAGCAAAACATGGGATTTAAAAAAAGCAATAGATAATTTGAATCTAAACAATTTTTGAATAATGAGGAAAACCTTATGTGAATTATTAAAATATTTTTAGCTTATTTTAATAAACCATTACAGAACCATCAAGAAATGTATCTCACTGTACTGAAGAAGAAATGTTGAATTGAGCATAATCCTATTGTTTTTTCCCTGATAGGAAGAGTTTCAGAAGTTTAAACAAAAGCTACATAATCACTGAAGTAGAGAACATTAATATTTTAATCTGATGCAATGGTACTCTTAGTTGTCCATAGTATATTTCCTTCATTACCTTTGATCCATAGAGGAACATCAAAATTGAGATGATCTGCCTTCTTGTTAAACTGTATTTGCAGTAGGTTTATGGCTATAGTAGAAATACTTTTAAAAATACTGTAACACTTTTAAAATCTGCCGTTGCATTGCCTAGTGCTCAGCATCCTCTGCATTCACCACATTCTGACCTAAGGGCTGTCGTATTAACCTGCCATATCTCAAAGGAAAAGAGCTTAACCCACCCTTTCTCAGCAGCATGCCAGGAGTCTGATTTTTAACTACTGAAAGCGTGGCTTCAAATCACTATGTTCCCTGTAAATAAAGTGTATAGACAGTGCTCTTTGGTTTAAAATTGGGTTCAATGTACAAATCAGGGTTCACTCACATATAAATCAGTACATGAGAAAACATGAGTACCTCTGCACCTGGACATAGAAGTAGGTTGTGAGCTTGTGCCTGTGCTACCATGAGTAGCTCTCAAGGGAAGGGCTACTTTCACATGGAAACTTCTCAGTGTGACCGAAATCTTATCCTCAATCCCCCTTAGTATTTCTCAAAACATCATTTGTTTTTACAAAACTTCACTTTTCGATTTTTTTTTTCTACTGCTGATATATCTTCAATTAGCCATGCCATAAACTTTTATAAGTTTATTATTCTGTTCTTTATAATCTCTTCTTTTGGAGTGCATAGCGACATTTTCTTCTTCTCAGATAAAAAGCACAGTTTTCTCTAAATGAAGAAGTGTTCTCAGATACAACACAGCTTTTACTGTCAGGGAAATACTAGTCTCACAAAGATTCTAGAACTTATTATACAATATTTATAAAGGAAATTTGAGGCACATATTGTGGAGGATATTATGGGAAGCCTCTGAGAGTGGTAAAATAGCAAGATCACTCTGGAGCACTATAATCTCTGTTATTTTAAAGGATGGTAAAGATGTGGGGGAAATGTAGTAGCTATAAGCTCATATTTTTAATTAACCTTGCCTGTAAAATCCTTGGTAAAGTGTCAACTAAGGTATTACTGTCTACTTTTCCAAAATTAATTTGTCCAAACCAAGTGAGCTTTACTAAAACAAGACTATCAAACGATAACATCAATTTTTAATAGACTTAATAAACATTGAACATTCAATGTTATTTTACTCAGTGTAGAAATGGGGCCTGGGTGAATATAATGAATTACCCTTTTGAAGTAAAGAAGAAATTTAGAACTAGGAATAACTTCCATATGCCAAGTATTAGTTACTTTCAATATTAATAGTGAGATTTTTTTTTCCCAATCTATAAAAAAGTTGATAAGTGTGTTGTCGCCTTTTTCTATTTCATTTTCCCTGCCTGGGGAAATATATTACTTTGCAAGCATTTGAAACCACTGATTAAATTTACATTGGAGTGACAATATGTTGTGTCCACCAAGCAAATACTTTGCCATAATAAAGTATTTCACTATAAGCTCTAGCCATTGGTATACCATATCTTTACATCTGTTTCATTTCCCATGAAGGAAAAAGGCCATAACCTCTCATTTTCATAACGATACCAAGCAAGCTCGCTCTGCAGAAGGGAAAAGAAGTGTTTCTGTCATCTCAGCCCTAGTTCCTACACAAACTGGATTTTGAAGGGAAGGAGGTTTAAGGACAGCAGCTTTGAAATACAAAGCTGCACTACAAGACTCAGACAAAGATCTAACTTAGAAGTTAGCTCCGTTACAAGCAGGACATTGAGCCAGTTGACGTCCAGAGTCTCTTCCAGACTGCCTGAATCCTGGTTTCTGTGCACTATGTCTTAAAGAGCAAACAGAAAATCCACACCAAAAAGCAAGCAGGCCAGCTAGAAACCTCTAAAGTTACAACTATTCTGAACTGGAAAAAAAAATTCAGAAAGCTACCTGCATGTTGGGGTGCAATCTGTTCATCACTGTCACACAGACTGTGTGGTTATCAGTTACTACCATGGTGTGGTTTGTCAGCTGCAGCAGGTCAACCTTAGAACAAATGCTTGGTCGTAAACTGCTGGACTTAGAGGTGGGGTAACCAAGCTTCTTGCTTTGGTGTTCAGCATGCTGTTTTTAGTCTGAGAAAAGGCCATGCTGCATGTAAACAGTTCTGTCTATGAGCCAGAGAGGCTGACCAGTCACACCTTTCTGAAAGTCCAGAACTTAGAAGGATCGATACTATCCAGACATAGGAATAAGATATTTTGGGCACATATTAAGAGATTCAAGCTTACACATATTAATAATGAACACATATGTCGCAGGGGTAGACCAAGCCACATAAACCAGTACTCTGGCTAGGCTCAAAACTTTCAAGCTGGCAGACAGAGTGACTGCCACTTCCCACAGTGGACCTTCCTCCAAGGCCTCCTGTTTCCCCATCATTCAAGACACCTCCAACAGACAAACATTTGGGGTGTGCAAACAATCCACTGCCCATGAGAGGCCACCAGTAGCTCAAAAGGCAAAGGGGAACCATCCCCCAGCTCTGTAAGAATGCAATGGGACCCCACTGATTCAGCCCTTCTGTCTCTCCTGGCTCTCTGTCCAGGCTCCCTGGTGAAGAGGATGCTTCCATAGTTGCAAGTGGCATCGGAAAATTAAGAAGCTTCTCACTTCATTGCTGCTCCAACATTCACATACATGCTAAGCATATGTGCTCCTATGGGGCACAGATGGCTGCCTCTGTGCTCATTTGGAGCAGGCAATTTAATGAAAAAAATTTTTTTTCAAAGAGTCATATCCCAGCTGCCTTTACTGAAGGACCCCAGATTTCAGTTAGTAGTATGGGAAGCCTCATGTTATACAAAACATTTGGAAACTGCATTAGCTTAGCTCTGCTGACTGCACAAGACTGATTTTCAAGCATGTTGTATATCATTTATTTGCTTTCTCTCCTGATTACTAAACAGCACCCATGAAAGGTAAAAAACCCCCAACAGTTATCTGAAGATGCACCACTGAATTTGGTACTACAGATGTCAGCCATCTCTTGAACTCCCATTTTCACTGGTACTGTTGACTTGTGCTTTGTCAGCAATGACTTTGCTGCAGTGCAGGAAACTGCTAGAAAAGAAAGAGCTGACAAAAAGTTCCCTGAGAATGAAAAGTACCCTGCACAACTCCTGTACACATTCATATTACCAAGAAGCTTAATGAGTAGGTATTCAACCTTAATAACCAAACCGTGTCATTTAAAAATAAAACATTGCCAAGTAAATTTCTATAGAAATGAAAGTTCCTGTGTGAAAATAAGCCCTCTTAAATGAATATCAAGCAGTACATAAACTGCTGAGAGAGTACATTCTCCATGCACTAAGAGTATGCATTTAACTGCTTTCTTCTGCCCTCGTACTTGCAGCTGATAGTCATTATAGTAGCATTAGAACTGCAGCAGATTTATCACATTTGCAATGTAAATTTATTACCATTCAAGTAATCCTAGCACCTGTGCCTTACCATTAATAGACATTCCTTTACATTTGCAGTTTTTTTTCCTATCATTCACAGTTGAATGAACCTGAAAGTGAAGATGAAATGTAAATTTAAATCCACTCTGTCTAAAGTTTTGCCCTTAAAGTCCTTTCAGGGGACTCTCGCCTACTGGAATGAAAAATAACTTATTTTGTAATGTTTCTTCTGTAGATCAAAAAATGATTCAGGGAGATAAAACAGTCACGTGAGCAGCATTCACATCATATTTATTCTACATGTGGCATCAGACGTTCATTTCCACTTAAAATACCAGGGAAGTAAGAATTTAAACTACCTGCCTCCTTTGTGTGGAGCACAGTAGGATAAAGCACACTCTATATTACAAAGGACTTTGGGCTTATAGTCTGGTCATACTCTAAGTCTGCAAGTCCCTGAGAATCCTTACGATTTTTCAAAGACTGCAATATTTATGGAGGCACCTATGCAGCCAACTGTTTCTAAAAAAGCCTCAGTGGAGAACTAGCTAGAACGACCAAAGGATCCCTTGACATGCCTGCCCATAGACATTAAAAAGAATAAATATGTTTCTCTTGTCTTGCCCTCAAATGGTGTCTGTGTGAATATTAAGACTGGTCTGCTCCCTAACGTGGAGAACTGGTGGCCATTATTCATAGAGCCGTTCTCTCCTAAAAGGGAGAGGTGGATTTTTTCTTCTTTCTTGTGTCTTTTTTTTGTATCTTTTAAAAAAATCTGGTTATATTATCATGAAAACTGAAATTTTGATGGTATTCATCTTCTTTATTAATGTATTATGACAACCAAATATCTTAATCCTGAGTTTCATACAAATTGATTCCTCTTATTTAACATAAAGATTAATTTACACAAAGCTTTAATTGCATAGCATGGGATTTTACTTTCCTAGCTAGACTCTGCATTTACAAAGGCAGGAGGTGAATTTTTGGCTAGTTGTACAATCAGAAATCAAGTCTAACAGTAATACAAGCTGATATAGTGGTTCAGAGAGACAATCTAGCTTTGCATAATCATCTCGGAGAAACAGACAATCCTTCTCCACAATTTTATGGGCTTTTTTTAAAAAAAAGATTTTTAAGTACTCTATTAATATAAACATTAAAAGTTTCCTCTTGCAAGTTGAAGCAATTTCAGATTTACCTTTGCCTGACTTTGCTTGATGTATACACTTGTTCTTATTGTCTAAATGTCTTTGTCTCTCATAATTGATAGCTTTGATCTTAAAAGAATCCATAAAAACATAAGGGCAATTACACCTTCAGGTATCATTCTCACACCACTGAAAATAGTATGACACAATGCTTACTAGAGCAGGTTCTAATTACCTATCCCACTACTGCAACACAAAAATTACATTACAAAAGAGTTTGAAGTCAATGTTATCGATGCTGTGAATAGGTACACTAAACGATTTCCAGAAAATACAGCTCAGTTATAGTTAGATTAGCTTGGCATTAATAGAATAAAACCTTTAATGAGGCATAGCTGAAAATATCATGGAGTAGACTGCTTTTATGATTGCACCAAAGCAAGACTTGGTAACGGATCTGAGGAGGATTATTTCTCCATAAACAAATTAGTTGATTTCTCAGTTAGGAAAATAAAGATTCTGTCATTTTCCCATTTATCTTTATGGCTCTTAAATTCTAAAATTAGTTCAGCCAGAAATGGGATGCAATGTTTACTCTTATGCCATGAAGATCGGACTGTTGAAATGAAGGGTAACACAGCTGAAGAATGAATTTGCCTTTTCTGTATATTTGATATCCATCAGTGAAATTGTATGTAAAGCTATTTCAGAAATATCTTTATTCCATTTATTCAAATTATTAAAAAAATAAATTTAAGGAATTGGGTAAAAAAGCTAGCAGGAGAAATAAAAAAAAAATGTCTTCCTTATTCCCTCTCACTTTCTAAACTTCGCTCACTTTATTTTAAAGTGTGGGAGAAAGTATAAGCCAATCTCTCTAATACATTCCTACAATCCTGGTTAGTTTGAGAACACTGATGAATCATAGCCTGAATTATATTAGCATAATAACAAAAATAGGAAATTATAAGAGGGAGGTTACAGTAGCAGGTGGTCAGAATTATTATTTCATTTCTGCTTTAAAAAACTGTGCGTAAAATCCAGCAAATGCAGTTTTGTTTTACTTCAAACTACTCATTGCTGTAGTGTATACTTTCTACAAATTCAAGGAGCTTGAACAGAGGTTGCAGAGGTACTCATCCTTTACCAAACAAGAAACAAACAAAAATGTCACTGAAACCATCTGTTTCTTATTCCTATCTCTGTTCCAAAACAGAAAATGGGCCAGTGAAACATCAAAAAATTTCTACAAGTTCCTGTAAGGAAATGTAGGGGCATTTTTAAGACCTGTACGGGCAGAAAACCTTCCTTAGTAGCACAAAAAGCTGAAAACGATAAACGTTGGCTTAAGGAACAATTCCTCAACTTTTTAATGGCAGCTGCAGGGATCACCTTCCTAATCTGGTCCCCTCAAATGGGCACAGCCTACAGAGGGAGAGCAGATTGGGGGTGGAGGGGAGGGAGTGTCTTTTTGTGTTTAACTGATAAGAACTTTTGCTATTGTTTGATTTAAAGAAAAGAAAGAGAGAATGATTCTGAACTTTTATGCTTACCCGGTTGCTGTGCACGTTGTCCTGTCAGGCAGTGGAAAGCACAGCAAAGCTTCTGCCTGAGTATGACCAAGAGTATGTCCTCCAAGATTTTCTTCTATCTTTCATTTTCCAGCTTTAGATCAGCTCGAGTTATCACTATTTCAGACTAATTTATCTGATTATGATTTTCTAGCTAAGCATGAAGGGTAGCAAACAGGCACTATGGTACAGGAAAGCCTATTTACTGTGATTTTAAGACTGTGAACCTTAGCCTACCAAGTATCAGGATAATCTCAAGGTTAAAGCTTTGGAAAATGACTGTCATTTCTTTCATCAGGAGCTGAAGTGCAGAAGTAGGCATAACTTCTGCAGAAGTAAATAACCTGCTCAAGTAATTTGCCAGCTATGGAATACCCTAGAGTACATATGTAGTAATATATACTGCAGGATGTCATACTGCATAGAGTCATGCAGGGACAGAGAATGATTAGACACAGATTTCTCTACAGGAGATCATTAATGCCATCACAAAATTGCCCTCTAGGAAACACTGAAATCCCAGAGAGCTTTCCAGTATAATTCTTTAAATCTTTTCAGCATATTGTATGCCAGCTTTTAATGGATATATTTAGTGAGAAGTTTGCTAGAGGGCATAGCGCTTTCATTAATCATTGCAATCCTCAGCAAAGGAAGGGGTTCCTATGCTATATATATCTGCAGCAGACCTGTGCTTTCACTACCACCATTAGCCTGTGGAAAACAACTAAGTTAAAGCCTTTAGGAACTCTGATAGAAGAAAAAAAAAACAAACCCCTCCCTATTTCACTAGCATTGCAGGCATTAAAACAGACAAAACCCAATATACTGGGTAATTCAATGGGGTTATGATCACGCGTATTTACTTACATGTACCAATATTTAGTGTTATTTCCAGTCTTTCAAACTTTTTAAATAAATCCCTTTCTATATTAAATCTAAAGGATATTTATAGATAATCAGATCTTGCTGAATCTAGGAGACACAGTCATTAAGATTTCATAACTGAAGTCAGTAACTAGGGCTGGATCATTAGGTATATATCATAAATGACCCATATTATATGTGTGTGTATATATATAAAAATTATGTATAT
>WHYT01015090.1:56952-83679 GCA_009806455.1 Tetrax tetrax | reverse complement strand
CTGTGCCAGGGGAGATTCAGGCTGGACATTCGGAAATATTACTTCTCGGCAAGGGTAGTCAGGCACTGGAATGCACTGCCCAGGGAGGTGGTGGAGTCACCGACCATGGGGGTGTTCAAGAAACGTGTGGATGTTGTGTTGAGGGATATGATTTAGCTGAGAAGTATTGGTGATGGTTGGACTGGATGATCTTTTAGGTCTTTTCCAATCTTGATGATTCAGTGATTCTGTGATTCTGAAATGAACCTCCAAAAATCAGAAACAACTTCTAAACAAGCATTAAACATCTAATGTTATTTACAGTACTTTACATCATTAAACTATGTATATGCTGCTTCTCTAATGACTAGTGCATCACTTTTACAATGCTATCTTCATTTCTCTAAAAGATTCAGGATGTTTGTCTCTTCCTCAAAACTCTCCTTCTTTCATCAATTTATTCTGCTATACTAGTATAATTCCAAATATAGAAGAAAGAAATTTACAGAAGTCTAACAGTTATCATGCTGTTAAGTTTCATGTTCTGTTCAGACAAAACATCTTGTCTTTCTAGCATGTATCTTTTCAGGTAGGCATTGCAGAAGTACCTAAGTGATCAAGACCTAGGAAACAGATAAAAATAAGAACTGCAATATTAGGTCAGATTCACAGTTCAAGTAGTCCTGTACCTTTTCTCCTGCAGTGGCTTACATCAAAGTAAAAAAACTCATACAGCAGACACATATCATATAATCTACTCCACTTACATCTCCTTGAATTTCAAACAGCTATGGATTGTTTTAAACCTTCAAAAAGGTAAATACAGTGACCATCAATCTCATATGGATACACAAAGATAAAAAAAAAACCTCATTTTTTTTTTTCTCTGATGAGGCTTTTCATTGGTCAAATGCAGTGAGAAGAGTTATCAAACTACATTGTAGATAAATCAGATGCCACACGTAATTTCTGAAATGGATAATATTTTTAGATTGTATGACAGGAAAAAAAAAAAAGGCTCTAAAATGGGTAATCTTCTATTTCACTAAATGTGCTCCCTGACTGAGACCTTGTATGCCAAGCTTCAGCCTGAAGCAAATTGTTATAGCCAAGCTATTAACTTCTAAAAATAGAGGGACGTAATGGAAACATTAAGAAACCCGCTATTGGGCACAACCACAATCCAGGGGAGGATGAAACAACACTCCTTTATTTTTCCTTCTTTACCTCATCACTTTAGTGCAGTTTGTGGCACTGAACTGTGTCTATGCCAAATGTGTTTTGTTTAGCTAGTTTCCTTCTAAACAGCAGCTTATGATGCTGATATTTAATCTCTGTCTCCCTCTCTCTCTCTTGTTTTTAAAGAAACTTAATAGCAGCCAAATACTTTAGGTCAGGCTCTTGCCGTTTGTGACTCAGTACTTAAAAAAGGTGCTACTTCCCGAGGGAGAGAATAGACAGAGTGGAGGATTGCAGGAGTGATCTGAAATTAAAATGCTTTGCAAAAGGAGGTTTTTGCTTTTTCACTTGAACCTTTTTGAGAAACAGAATAGTAGAGTGAACATTTTGTAACAAAATGTGCAGCAGTGATTTACTTTTCTGTCATGAACCACGCATTCCCTGTGTTTTATTGCAGTGTACAACATTTCTCATCATCTGCTATTTATTTTAGATTCAGCACTGTAAAACTAAAGAAGCACTGACTCACAAGTCAGCAGGTGGGTGCACCTCTTCAGAGGCATTCCATGCTTTTCCACCAAGCCATTTAGCACATCTGTAGCCTCCACTAAATCATTTTTAAAAGTAATATCGGTAATAAGAGTCAGAGAGCCTTGAAAGGTATGTGTGGTATGTGTTCTGCAAACAGGCTCTCAACAAAAATCCCCAGAGCTAGGAACAACAGTAAAAATCATCTCAAAGGAGCAGTAGAGAGTGGAGAAAATGGATCTTGGTATAGAGGACATGCTATTTATGGAGGTCAATCTGCATCGGTGACATAACATTTCAGGGCTATTCAGCTATAAACACATCCTCATGAGTCGTGCAGGGTTTTAAGGAAGAGATCAAAAGATGAGCACACAAAATGAGTGCTTGTGAGTGCCTCTATCCCAAACCCTAACAGATTGCTTTTCTGCTCTGCCCACAGTGGGGTACGTTGCAATCTGGGCAAAGGCAAGCTGGAAAACAGGCTTTAGCACTTCAGAAGAACTAATTGAATCAGTATGCTGGAGTCCCAGAAAATGCATTTGCAATGCAGGAATTTTCAGAAGTGTCAAAGAGATTTATAAGCTCGCTAGGGCACATGCTCCTGAGCCACCTGGACAGTCCAAAAGATGCTCGAAGCACTCCTGCTGGGCAGAGTCCTAATTCTACAAACAGTTCACTGCAGGTAGATACCTGTTTGGATGCAGACAACTTGTTAAAATCAGGTTAAAGTCTCTTGGCATGCATATGGCACAGGAGGTTTGCCCTTATGCACGAGCCTGCAGAACTACACAATTCAGAATTGCTGAGATCAATAGATGACTTCTTAGAGCATTTTGCTTGCTTGTGGGGACAAGAGATTAGATTTTCAGAGCTTAAATGCCTAACTCTATTTGAATCCTACTTCTAAATCTATCTTAATCCCTTTGGTAACACTTTGGTTATCTGACAAGCAGAGTAATCACTTATCATGCCAGACTCTCTCTTGTGTTTTTCCAAAACCATTTTCTAGCTTCTAAGAATGCTGCTCTCCAATTGCTACCATACCATGTTTCAAATCATCTGGTCATCTTAGCAAGGCTGCCTCGTTTGCTTGCCCAGGAGCAGAATGCCACACAGATACAGACTAGAAACAGCATGTGAGAGTTGTAAAATCTCTTTAATTGATTTCTGCTAATAAAGTTTAGTCAATACATGGAATGGTCACCAAAAAAAGTTTCGTTTTGTTTTGTTTCGTCTCTTTTCGTCTCGTCTCGTCTGTTCTCTTCCTTTTACCTTTCCTTTCCTTTCCTTTTACCTTTCCTTTCCTTTCCTTTCCTTGCCTGTCCTTTCCTTTCCTTTCCTATCCTTTCCTTTCCTTTCCTTTCCTTTCCTTTCCTTTCCTTTCCTTTCCTTTCCTTTCCTTTCCTTTCCTACCCTTTCCTACCCTACCCTTTCCTACCTTTTCCCACCCTTTCCTACCCTTTCTTACCCTTTCCTACCCTTTCTTACCCTTTCCTACCCTTTCCTTTCCTACCCTTTCCTTTCCCACCCTTTCCTTTCCTACCCTTTCCTACCCTTTCGTACCCTACCCTTTCCTACCCTTTCCTACCCTTTCCCACCCTTTCTGGTTTTAGTCCCTCTTGGCACCAGGAAGTTCCAGAGAATCTGATAATAGAAAATCGCTTCTTGTATGTGACATGGAATTTGCAAAGATTATGAAAATGGTTGTTATTTCCTATTTGAATAAATATTCCCTAGGGCTCAAAATACTGCTACTGTTGACCTGTATAGTGGATTTCAGTAAATATATTCTACAGAAAAAGCCATCTGACTTCCTACAGCTTCAAATATTGAAAATACTTTATGGGTACTTTGGATAGGGCTGCCTCTTACCTGCTAGTCCTGTGAGATCAAAAAAAAAAAAAAAAGCAAAGTAGATGCAACAAAGCAACTAAGTATTTTGGTGGGTTAAACACTAAAATATCGGATCTGCATCATGAGCTGGAATGTAATGAATATGAAGTAAGAGACATGGAGTCCACAAAATAATGCTGAAGAAAAAATGTTGAAAAAAAAAGAGAATAAGCATGAGAAAAAAAAATCCATAAATGCTGGAGGGACAATGAAAAATAATGAGAAAGGAAAAAGAAGAAACTAGGGAATCCAGGGATTTTTAATGGAAAGGAAAAAAATCAGTTGATTTTTAAAGAACTTCTAGTCTGAAAAGCTTCATGCAAATTAAACAACATGCTCCAAATTAACCAGTGATATGATTCCACAAGGCCGATTATAACAGATAGGTGTAAATCAGTTCAGTTAACTGGAATTAATGGATACAGCAGGAGTAATTTAATAAGCCAAAATATAAATAGAAAACATGTTTTGATAATAAGAAATAGGAATTGATAAGCATTTCCTTAAGTGGGATGGATAGGTAAAAATTCAAAAATAGCAAAACATTAAACCACTTTGTAGACACATTTTCAGACAGACCAGAACTGCTTGTTGTGTACACACAAAGGAGCGCTGCAGCTTTATGGGGCACGAACATTCCCCTAAGATGCCACGTTAGCATACACAACATTGGTCCTAGTTAGTGTAGACGGAATTAGTGCCATGTCCTTTTCCTCTTTGCCTCCACTCAGGCAGCAGTGGCCAAGAAGATACAGGAGAGCTCTATTTGTGTGCTGTAGTTGTTCATGATCACAACAATAAAAGAGTTCACTTCCCGCCAACTGATTCTGCTCTGCAAGCACAACAGTAAAAATTTGTTTAAGGGAAGAAAGAAATGCTCTGAAGAGGATCTTGGAGTAATACAATCATGAGAGACATAAAAGACCCTTGAGACAAGAATTTGCTTCTGTTGGTTTGAAGAGGAAATAGTATTATCGTAAACATTTCACTTGGAATGGAGAAGAGAGATAAACTCAGAAAATTTCAGCCCTACCTGCAGCTGAACAGCCAGTATTAGCAGCGATTTTACTGTACAGGGCTGTAATGACTGTGTTAGCTGTTCTCAGATGTATTTTGTACAGACCTCAGGTTGTCCCACTAAGCAGCTACCACTCCTCACTACCTCCTGCCTCTTTAATAATGATTTTGGTTTTCAGGCATAGTCTACATCTCTTCAAAACCTTGCAGCTTGTACTATCATTTACACCTCTACAAACTGAGTGCTGCGTATGCAAAAATACTCCCAGACTGGCCTGATTTTTTTTTTTCCCCTATCATTATCTGATTGTGACTTAATGTGTCTAAACAGAGTGCCTAGAAGTTACTGAGCCTCATATTCCGTGCTCAGATACTATCCTGTGCTGTAAGTACCTCATATCCCTATGGTACCTACGTTTCTGATGGACAGTCACACAGATGCCTATGTAGGTACCTACAGGTTGTCATATGTATTTGACCAAACACTGATCTTGCTGAGTGGCTCAGAGCCCTGAGTCTCCCCTACATGGGAAGACTTCTCATCAATCCCATGGGAGGAACAGTCTGATAGTCTATTAATTCTAATTAATCAACAGGCAAAGAAGGAGAGAAAAGAAGTGATTGATTTTTGGCTTCATGGTTCAAATTCTTACTTGGGATCCAGGAAATCAGAATCTTTGGTGCATTGTGGGTTTTGAGTTTGGTTTTGGTTGGGTTTTGGGTTTGGGTTTTTTGTATATGCAATTATTTATTTAAAAAATGTAATAGCTTGGAGAGCAAATAATGAAATTACTAATTCCCCACAGATTGTTGTGGTTTTGTTTTTTTTTTTTCCCCTGGGATGTAGGAAGTCTGAGCATATGTTTTTCCTCTAAGCTATGCCACTTGAGTATAAGGCTCAGCCCTATTCCAATGACTGCTGTGTTAGATATCCATAGGTGTCAGGGAAGTCTTTGTTTGCCTCCCAGGAGAAAGAGCTAGCCATAAGTACTTAATTCTAGGAAGTTCATAGTTGACAATCTGATAGGAGAGGGATTTCCAGTGGGAGATATCTGCCTTCCTGTGCCCTGGAACATGATGTCTGACCACATCCAACTCTCAGGGGTTAGACCCCTTTTCTATTTTCAGCTTCACAAAGTAACTAGGCTGCTCACGGAGCTGACTTCTGTTTATTTAATTTTTTTAAGGTTATGTCTTGTCATTTTAGGCAGAAAATGCTTGTGGATTTGCAAGAATGGGAAGGATGCAGTTTATTTTATGGAAGAATCTGTTGAAAATACGGGCATATGTCTCCATATGTACCTGTCGTAAACATCTATCTACTTTACAAAAATAAATATTAATAATTTCTAAAGAGTTCCCTTTTTGTTACTTCTCATTGATGATTTTGCCCTCAAAGTACAAGGCCATATTCCAGTGTATCAGTGAATCATATTTTAAGACTTGGCAGAACAAAACAATGTGTTGCAGAAGAGAATCCTAACCTCTCCCAAGAGCATGACAGGGCAAGCATAGCCAACTCCTTCATTTTTACTTTAAATAATAAGCAGATAGAACCACTATAACATTTTTACCCCAAGGATAAGCTTAAAAGGAAATCCACTTATGTGTACAATGCAAGTGTTTAATCTTGATGGCATAGATGGTGTTACAAGTTTGACATTGCCTAGCCAAAAGATGGTAGCAAGTCCTTGTCATGTGTCTCTCCCCCATACAATTGCAAGAGAGAATGGCTTTAAGATCATCAGACAGCACTTCCTTTGCTAATACATTCAGATTCAAATCTGAATCTTCTCTTGTCTTTGATCAAAATGTGGAAAAAAAAAAAATTACAGTTGCTCCTGTTATTTCCACTAGGGTTAATAGTATTATTCTGTGCATTATTATTCTAATTTGCAGAGGTTAAAAAAAAATTCATCATGCTAACAAGCATCTAATTCAGTAACAAAATTTATCTCATTAGAACTGCATTTAAAGATTTAGTGAAGCTATTAGTGATTATTTTTCTGGCTCCCATAAAAATATCTTTTTCTGTGAAAAAAACTTATAGAGTTTTAATTATAATCTCCTTCAGCACAAGAGCACCAAGGATGGAAATGTAACACTAAATGTAATAAAAACGAACAGTGTTCGGATATTATTGCAGAAGAAATCAAATATTGTGAAGCATGGAATTACACACCAGAAATCTCATACAAATTTAAATTAAAAGTTCTAATGGGAGGCATTTTAATCTAATGAAAACATATGAATTTGCAAAGGACAATGTATCTCATTTAAGTTATCAAATTTGATAAAATGCTCTCAGAAAGGTTTAGGTCTAATTGTATTTTCAAAAAAATAACAGTTGACAGAGAAATGTAATAATCCTCTTGAAGAGAACCAATAGAAAAAAAATTAATTAAACCAGGATGCTACAGCAGAGAAAATGAGGCTGATATGTGTCTTGTTTACCAGAGTAGAAACACATTCAGCAAAGTAGATATTGAAACATCAAACTTGTTTTATCAGTATTGTTTCATCAGTATATCAAATGTTCAAATGACTACTTCTTGAAATATCCTTTCTTCATGACTCATCAAGTTTGACTATCTACAAATAATCCAACACATATCTATAATCCAATGTAACACTGAACAATGACTTCCCTCAGATTTACTTCTGCAGTCACAAATATTCATATTGTCACCGTCACTTCTGAAGTGACAAATGTTCATATTAGTTAATTAAGTAATTAGACATTGTTTGGTAAATGATCTGACATTATTTCTCCTGTTAATAGCAATGTTAAATTAAACACTTTATGCTTTCGTAGTTCTATATATTTGGATCCTAACATTAGTTCTTGAAGCTTTCTAGCAAGGTTAAAAACTTGTTTCTAATTTAGTACTCTTTTCTAAGCATGTCTTAACAAAAATGAATGCAATAAGTGATAATGCCTGATGATACTATAATACTATTCATCACATTTCTTAAATAAGTTTCTATTATTTGGTTTGTTTATAATGAATAAAAAGTATTTGGAGAAGTGAACTGTTCTACATACATATTGCACTGCTTGTGTGATTGCCTCGCTTACTCTCTAAAAAATGTAAAATTATAATTTTCCTTAGATAAAAGGAAAACAGTACTCCCTTTTAGCATCATGATGCACTAGTTGAGTTGAGATTTTAGCACACATTTTTATATTAACTGCATTATTTCCTAATATGGTTAAATGTATGTTGTTTGCTCCCAATCCTGTATTATTGCTAAAAAAGTGCAAGGAATGATTGGTTTTATAACCAAATTTGAAGATGCACAGGCATTATTTACTTTTGTTCTCTAGACCATCTTAGAGCTAATTTTGACTTCAAGCAAACTTCTGATACAATTAGATATATAAGTTATAAATATCAAAGAATATTCCAGACTTATTCTGTTTGAATTATACACCAGGTCTTGAGGAAAGTTTTAAAGGACTTAGCTCATTGGAAGTCATTATGCTTTTCATAGGCAGTCAGACTAAATGTTATTAAAATGAATATCTCGGTGAGATTCAATTATTTATCACAGGTTTTGCTTATAATGATACCACTTTCCTTTTTTACATCCTGACAAAAATTTGTATGAAATAATAGTCATTCACAAGTGGGTATTATTTGACTTGAGCAAAGAAAAGGGTTTTCCTTTGCCTCACAGATTTTTTTTTTCTTTTGCTGTGCTTTCTAAAGAGCTTTTGTGTTGAAAGGGTTTATTCAAAACTAGGTTTCCAGAAAGGGATAGTAGATGTGAGTAATATGAAATTAACTCTTTCATCCTAATGTCTGTAGCTGGACATACAGAGCTCAAGTCTACAAAATTAACATTAACTTCAGGATTACAGGAAAAGCATAGCCCACAGGCTCTAAGCATGCTGTTATGAAACAAGGTACATATGTAGGTTCCTAATAATGTGTTGCTTAGGTCTAACTGAAAATGCTTCCTCAAGTTGATTCTACAAATCACATCAATTAAGCAAAATCGCTGTATTTTTATAAGCAGTGTTCTTACAGGATTTAATTACTTTAAAAAGCAAGATATGTTTCATGATGTCCATTTACAAGTATGAAAAATAATGATTAAATTTGTGCTTCCATTTTCCTTTGTATTCAATCACTCTTCCCAACATTTTATTAAATGTCAAGATTTCCTAGATAGTCCTGTTCATCAGATCATGAAGGCAGTCCATTCTTCTTAGCAGAACAAAGCAGTCTGACTCAAAAGTTCCAATCTGTACAGCTCGGAGGGCTTTTTAATAACCACAGAAAAATATTCAGACACATATGCAATGGTGTGAAAAAAAGCTTGTGCAGTCATTATATCTAGAGATTGCATTCATGGAAAAAAACCCAAGCTTGGGACAAGTTGCACACTTTTATGCTCAGTCCATTCTTTAGCATCCTTCTAGTATTCCTTTTGGATGCAAATTTCCACTCCTTACTTCTTTCTCCCTTCCTTTCATCAAGACTGACATCCTTAAGCTGTTAACATACCTGCTTATGGCCTCACACACATAGACACATCCTTCAGTGAGGTGACATGCTCTCAAGTTCAGGTGGTGACCCTGACTTCCTAGCTCAGTCCAACCTGGCTGACTTTACTGCCTTCTGTGAGGTACAACATCCTTTTCTATACCACGAGGCAGTGTTCAAGCAATGTTTCAATGCTTTTGCATACATCAAATTTTACATATCCTTGGATGACAGTTTGTATAGCTGCTGACTTTGTCTGCTCAACATTTGCTGTATTTCCTGGTCTTTAGAGCAGCCGAGATGAAAGCTGCCAATTTATGTTTTCTTTATTTCCATATTCTGCATCCATAAGACCACTCTGAGAGGGAGACAGTGACCTTTCCCAGAGGAGATCGAGAGGCAGTAGGAGGCACAAGAGGTCTTGTGAGCCACCAGCAGCAGTAAGGACCAGAATGCTGTTAAGGAGACCTGGGAGCAGACATGCAACCAAACATAGGGGTGACAGAAATAAAGTAACATTAGGCATTCTGTAGACTTTGTTGTAAGCCAGTAACAGGATTAAAAAACAAACCTTAAGGAAAGAATCTACCCTGCAAGGACAAGGGTGGTGGAGGAGATTTATTTGCAATTTACATTTTAATTTGTCATACCTAACAGATTTGACTCTTGCTATTAGATACCTCATACTGGTTTGTGTCATAATAAAACCTAGCTTTACATTTTAATGAGTGTTGCAGAAGTAGGGCTAAGGCCATGGCACATCAAAGCTTCAGCTAGCTGAGGTTCCTTACACCAACTACAAATTCCCCTGTCCTCTGTCATGCATATCTCCAAGTTTTTATAGACAAAAATTCTTCCATAGTCTTTTCCATATAAATCTGCTCAGGGCGAACTGACTAGTGGAGGACACAGTAGAAATTGGGCATGATAGATATACCTTAAATATCAAATTATTAAATAAAAATTGCAGAGGACAAACACACGCATACACAGAGAAGAGACTGACAGCCAGCCAGTGCTATGTAGGGTGGATGCCTCTGTACTCTAGAGAGTCACTGTAAATCAGCATGGATGTGAGTCTATTCACATTCAGCCCCAGAGCTAACTTTAAGTTAATGGCCACCATACACTTAGCAGTATAGACATTGTTATTAAATCTCAGAGATTAGACAGGCATCTTTTGGAGAACTACAGAACTACAGCTGAGCAGTCTAAATTTTTTTCTTATAAATAGCCAAATATGATTAATTAGGTTTCAAGGGAGATTCATGTTTTAACATTTAAAAAACAATAAATCCATTTTCAGAAGTTCATTCTCAAAAATTAAACCAAATATTTGGCATTTCCTGTGAAACAGAAATTTACACATGGATTTGGAAAATTTTGTTTAGGGAAAATATGTATTTTATTTCAAAATTAAACTTTCCTTTATTTCTATTCACTTTTAAATACTTTATCTTCTGAATATTATTCTGTTGTATGTCAAGAGGTGCATTATGCAATACTGTGCACTATGGCATATTATGTCTTTTGTATTCTGTTTTTCACTTTTAAAATATTAAAATAAATGTGACCTAGGATGAATGGAAATATCCTAATGTCTAGATGAGTGCCTTCTTTTCTTGATGTGAAATGTCTGGATCCATAGAAACAAACAGAAGTCTTGCAGTTCATGTTGAGATGCCTTGAACAAATCAGAGAAGAGCAATGCTTCACAAAACCAAACTTAGCTCAGGGAAGCTAATCTCTCAAGACTCCTGCTATGGCTGATGGAGAGAGAGAAACATTTCTACAGGCAATTCAGAAGAGGATTCTATAATCCTTAGGTGAGGAATCCTGAATCTAGTTTTAGATTCTGCTTCACCCTCAGGGGGAACCTCTCTCTTCCTATTGATTATGACCAACCTGGGAAATTAGCCACCAGAGACCATGGGTAATCTTTATATTTACACCCCAAAGATCAAACTTAAACTTAGACACAAGCTGATCTAAAGTGTAAAAGCAAATGTTGGTATGTGTAGCAGTTGTCTTGACTTATTTTTACTTATAAAATTTTATAACTTGAAATATTGAGTATCATTATTGTTTGGACCCCAGTCAGCAGTGGTAAACAATAAATAAAAAACATTAATATATTTTAAATTATTTTTATAGTAATATTTTGTATGTACATATGTACACATACTTAGAATTCGAGGGGAAAAAAAAAAAAGACTTCTTAACAAGTTTTTCCTGTGTTGTGAATAATTACTTTGTAACTATTATTTTTCCTGAATGAGAGTGATTTAAAGAGAAATTTTGGCTTCATCAAGGTAATATTTACTGGGTAGGTTCAATAAAAAGAAAAAAAAATATCAAAGTAGTTCTGCTTTCAGATAATTTCCACTTCTGTTTATTTCATTCTCTACGTGAGACTGGAACATTTAATGAACATTGACAGCACTGCAAGCTGTAACAACTACACCTCAGCAACTGCCACAAAAGAAACCCTAGTGTTGGAAATTAATTCCTTAAAAGGTGACAACTCCATTTTATTTTCATATCAGCAGATGAAAAACTTACTTCTTGGTTTGGGGTGCACTTAACAGACAGCAGTATCATGAATATTCTGTCACAAATGCATTCCTAATGCTCTGTGCCAATGACAAAACGGTAGCCAGTATGGCAGTCGTCAAGGTTAGATGTGCAGAAGATCAAGTCATTCTCTAACCAGTCTTACTCTCAGTTGATCCAGCCTTGTTCCATAAAGTGCGTTTTCTAGAGCCAAAGTCTCAAGTGATGGGTCTATGACAGTTGCTTCTTGAAGTTATTTAATCCACATTTTCTTTTACTTTAACTGCTGTGCTGGGTTGACCTTGGTCAGCTGCCAGATGCCTACCCAGCTGCTCTCTCGTTACATTCTGCCTCAACAAGACAGAGGAGAAAACAAGATGAAAATACTCATTGGTCTAGATAAAGATATGGAGATCACTCACCAATTACCGTCACCGGCAAACAGACTTAACTTGCAGAAGATTAATTTGTTGCTAATCAAAACAGAGTAGGAGGGTGAAAAGCAAAGATAGAAACCAAAACGTTTGCTCTCCACCCCTTTCTCCCAGGTTCCACTTCAGTCCTTTCTCCCGTGCTTCTCTAGATCCTCTCTTCCAGAACAGCACGGGGGGGATGGGGAAAGGGGAGTCATGGTCAGCCCATAACAGCTCCTCTCTGCCCCTTCTGCCTTCTCACACTTTTCCCTCCTCCTGCACCGGCTCTCCATGGGCTGCGGTTCCTTCAGGTACATTCATCTGCCCCGGTGTGGGGTCCTCCACGGGCTGCAGGTGGATCTCTGCTCCTCTGTGGGCCTCCATGGGCTGCAGGAGGACAGCCTACCTAACCATGGTCTTTACTGCAGGAGAACCTCTGCTTGGTGGCTGGAGTTCCCCCTCCATCTTCTCTCACCTTGGGAACAGTTTACAGGGCTGTTCTTACTCCTTCACTGTGTCTACAGCATTTTACCCTTTCTTAAATGTTTTCCTCAAATTGACATCATCTTTGCTGCTAGACTCAACCATGCCCTGTGGTGGGTCTGTTGGAGCCAGCAGGAAACAGCTAAGTCCAGCGCAGGGCAGCCTCAGCTGCTCCTTACAGAGGCCACCCCACTGCCAACACCTGGGTGCCCACACTCAGTACAACTGCACTCCTTACAAGACTATAAAAGTCTTAATCTCCTTGATGTCAAATCTTGACCCCACTAACACCCACCCATGACAAAACATTGGTACTGTTTTTACCTGTGACATTTGTTTTTGCTTAGTCAAGATAAAATTCTTTAGTGCTTTTAAACTTCCCTTACAAAGGAGGAACTTACAAACTTCCTTCCTTATAAAATTCTCTCATCTTTTCTTCAAACACCCTCATTGTTATTGCACTTGTAACTGTGACTGAAAGAATGGAAATCCTTAAACTTGGAACTAGATATATTACTGTTTATCCTTAATATCTTTTGCTTATAATTCCTCAGTTCTCAGCCTATAACAAATAGTTTTTATCTTTCTGAATTTAAGTAAGATTTAATGAAATTTTGATTGTAACACTTTACTGAAATCCTATTGTATCAGAGATGATCTATCAGCTTCTGAGCAATTTTTTCCAAAATCTCCCAGCAAAGTACATCCTTTGTGTTTCAAGGTCACTACTCCAGACCTTCATGAGCTTTTTTTTTTTTTATTTTAACATTCCACATTTTTTTTAGAAGAAGCTTCATTTTAAGAAACAGTATTTCCAAAGTAACTGAGTAGTTTTGTGCCAGTAATACTGGAAACCTTGAAGATCAAAACCAGTATAATGGGAGAAAAGAGCTGGTGAGCATAGCCAAGAGAGAAAGCATCGGCTGAAAGAGAAATCATCAAGATCAAAAGGAAGAACAATAAAATTGCTGAACGCTTCCTTGATTGAGCTAAAGAATAGGCCACCAGTGACTTTAGTCAATGAAATGGATAAGGATTAAATTCTCTTGGAAAAAAAAAAATGGAGAAAAAATTTGAAGGAGAACGCTAGATTACTCATAATTTGCACACAACTAATTTCCCAAGATAACACAATTCCATCTGCAGGCAGATAAAGTAGTATAATATAAAATAAAGAATACATTTTTACATTATGAATATATCTAAGGACTGTTAAAGGAAAGCAGATGACAAATCCATGAGGCTGTATTTGATAATGTTTAATAACATATCAGGATTGGTGGCTAAATAACTTAACTTTACAGTGAAAATTCCTACCCAACTTGAAAGAAATGAACAACTGTGATCATTGATAGAAAAATTGATTGAGAATAGTACAGCTATTAGTCATTCTTTGGACCTCTCAGAGGACCTAATCTGGGAAAATGTATCATGGGTGCTCAAGTAGGGTTTTCAGAGACAGATTTAAGGACTACAACACACAGGAGGCACTTTACCTTTAATGAACACACACATCATTAACAACCTGTCATGTAACAGATGTACAGCACACAACAGATACTTAGAGACACTATTCCAAGGAGAACAAGTCACCATATTTTTTTGTCCTTTTGATATACAGCTGTAATTAGAAACTCTATTTATTTTATGTGAAAAATGCTGCTTTATGATTATATCTGTTCTAGGAGCAGTGATCAAACTTTTGAAGGTATCGCTCTGTATCTTTTAGTGTTTTACATGTAAAAATTAGGAAGACAGCCTATTTTCTTATAAATTAAACAAAAAAAAAATGAGTTAGAGGTGACCTGCAGTTTATATTTAAGCAACTAAATGTGGTTTTTATGTGCTGAACATCCCAAACAGAAAGGATAATGGGAACAATCCTCACATAAATGATTTAACATTCTTTGCGTCTATGCAACAGAGGTCCCTTGGAATCCAGAATAATGTACTCACTACCTGACGCATCAACTTTCCTGTACTCTGCAGTCTGACATTACACCTATGAATAAACCTCAGTTAACCACAATAAAAAAAAATTTGGGTAAGTAAAGGAATTTTAGACTGATCAAATTTAAGAGTCACGCAAGTACTTCAGGGTCCAGAATGCATGTTTTGCTGATCAAAAAAAAATAGGCTGTATGGTTCAGATTTTATATATTTATGCAATACACCAGGTTTAAAAAGACCATAGAATTCAACTTCATTAAGTTTAAAAGTTTCCTGCCTCTTTCATGCATTCAGATGCTGAGTCACATTTCCTTGTGGCTGTAACCAGACAGAACCTGTCTGTTTCAGGCAGAAACTTCATGTCTAGTTACCAATTATTCTTTATTACAGTTCATATTATTTTTAAAATATACAAGTAGTTTTCAGGATTATAATCACTTTTATTACAGTACCATTACCATTTCATATACCTAGTGGCCTTTTATATATGCAGAAGAAGAAAAAAAAATTAAGTTATCAGAAATATCTCAACAGTCGTCTTATTAAAGAAAAAAAAAAAAGCAAAATAAGAATACCAAGAAAAGGATGAAATGCAGGTATGAAAGCATACCTTTTTTTTTTGTATGCAGAAAGCATTAACTATATATAACATACATAACACTGTTCGTAAAATGTGTTGTAATAAACTAATAACCAAACAGTCAGATGAGAACTTTACTGTCTTCCTTACTCTTGTGCTTTGCCCTACTCAGCAGCTAAAATACTACACAGCTGCTCACTAACCCCCACCCCTCAGTGGGATGGGGGAGACAAAAACCAGGAAAGGGAGAAAGGCAAAACTCATAGGTTGGGGTAAAGACGCTTTAACAGAACACCAGAAAAACAGAGATAGAAAACAAAAACAATAACAAAATATACTTAAGCACATAATTTCTAGTACAACAGCTCACAGTAGATCCTGATGTCTGGCTTCCTCCCAAGTAGCAGGAGGCTCCCTTCAGCACCCTCCTCACTCATACACCGAGCATGATATCACAGGGTATGGAACAGCCCTTTGGCTAATTTGGGTAAGATATCCCAGCTGTTGGCTAATTCATAAACTATCCCAACTGTGTGCCCCTGTCATAGGGGCCACCAGCTCCAGCTCCTCTCTCAGCTCAGGTAAGAATTAATTCTATTCAAGCTGGAACCAGGACACTTAGAAAACTACAGTACACTAATTTTCTTTGTATCATAATTAAAATTATCTAGAGATTATATTAATCATACAGGCAGTACTCAACAGCATTTTGTGTGATTTACTTTGCTAAGAGAAACACTTCCAACAAAGATAGACAAAACCTACAAATCAAAGAGAGAGCGATGACCAGTGTTGTAATTTCACAGTAACAAAGCACCTAAAACTGCATGAAAAGGTAATCCTGTAGTTTCCAAGCTGCTTCACTTCCGGGATTACAATCTTCCATTGGGAAAATCTATATTCACAATTACTTAGCTGGAAGCAGAAAGATCTGTGTTCTGGTCTTCCAGGAACTACTTACACACGATGGATAAAATATATTGTAGGTACCCAAATAAAGTGTTGAACACTGGAACATAAACTATTATTATATACTGAGATGCTATCTTTTAGTGCCTATCTTTTTATAAACTATTGTAGAGTCATTCTTAATATTCCATTTGTTAAGATAAATAATCTTAATATCAGGAGTTTTTCACTTTGCAGTGGTCTTCAACTGTGTTTAGTCAGTCCTATGGTACTCCTCTGAATCCCCTCCTGTTTATGTTAACAGCATTATTTGAGAAGACATTTGAGAATTGTCTTACATAATAATAAGTTCCAGTGATATTTTAACAGTGATAACCCGAGGCTTCTACTTTGTGCCATGAAGAATGAAGTCACCTAGATTACCAAAGGCCACTTCAGGTTTTTAAATTCTTCCTGAATTTTATAGGTAGTTAAGAAGTCAGTCATCCAGTTTACAGTGTGATTTGGCAATCTGGTATTTGTAAATTTGCTCTGTCTGTATATCTGCTGAGCAGCATACATTTGTAGATGCTATTCTTTCCTGGATTTATTCATATAAACACTGATTTTTGTGATTTTTTTTAATTTCCAAATTATCCCTGACTCAAAAAAAGATAGAACTGATTTCTTTTTTAAGAAAAAAGAGCCACGCCCCTTACTATTTTGCCTAAATGATCCTTCCTAAAAGAAGCACAACTGTTGATTTTAACATTCCAGTCATGTGAAACATCCCCTCAGGTTTCTGTTATACCAACCAGGTTGTGTTTATGCTCATAAATAAACAATTCCAATTCTGCTTGTTTATTATCCAAGCTCCTATCATTGGTGTATAAGCAATTAAAGATTAAAGAATTTCTTCTTTCTTCCTCCTTTGGTGTCTTGATTAATTTTGTTCTCAGCATCACAATTCTGTGCTGAAAGTTCACGTGTTTCCTCTTTTCACCCTTTGCTTTTGTTGACGTCATCCTAACTACCGCTGTTTATTTCTTCAGCACGTCTCTCAGTGATGTTTTCTAAGGAACATTAGAATGTTTTAAGGGCTTCCTAATGCCTATGTTGAATTTAATTCTCAGAACTGATTGCTATTGTATTAGCACAGTAACACCTTAATAGGAATCTGCAGTTGGTTGGCAGCTTACTATGCCATGCCTCTGTGTTTACTTTTGAAGGAAGCAAATAATATACTTTGGGATTGTTGATATTTTGCCACATTTCCTATCTTTTTATCATAATAAGTTGTGTTACTACAAAATACTTCATAGTAGCTAGCAATCCCCTTGAAGTTGTGTTATATATTAACTTGTAACTAGCCTGCTACTGGACTGTGCTAGGACAGACTGAATCAGATGTCATTTCATATCAGTAAAGATCATGCTTTTATTCCTGTTACAACAAAGCAAAATAAATCATGACACGGTGGTATGATTTTCTTTCACCAAGCTGTCAGGCTACAAAAGTTGCACAATTCACAAAAAAACAATTACGTTCACAGACAGTCATTCTTAAGTGTGTCTTTTCTTAAGAAAGTTTTGTAAATAATTCAATTTGTGACTTTAATTGGTTCTTAAATGATCAAAAAAAGATAGTTCTGCTTCAATAATGATACGATTTTGCTAGCAACTCTTTTACCACCATGAAAATCACAGAAATAGAAAACTTCATAGAAATAGAAAACTTTAGACATCTAAACAAACTTGAACAAATACAGACCAGTCACTATATTTTTCTGTAGGTAAACACGATTGCTTTAGTCATGCAGGCAGGGTTTACAGGACGTATCTTGGGAGTATATGAGGATCTTAATAAACCTCAGTTATGTATTTCAGAGTTAGCAGATATTATTGAAGTTGAACATTTTGGTTCAACTTCTGTAAAAGTCATTAAAATGTCTTCTACTGCTAATGTTTGAAAGAGGAAAAGGTTCCTATTCATGAGACTCTTGGGGACCTTTGACAAGCTACTATGATTAACATTTTGCAGCTCTCATAACCATGGGGTATAATGCTTGTTCCACAGAAATCACTGAAAGTTTTTGCTCCTGACTTCATACGTGGTCTCCATCGTAAAAGGTGTGATATCGTTACTCAACTAGAGATAAACAATGCCACTTTTGGCATGCTTTCATATTGCACCTGGTCATCTGTCACTCCAGAAGAAGGGCACTGAAGCCCTGTAGGTCCTGTGTCATATCTGTCAGCTCCACGGAAATGTATGTGATACACAATACCCGAAATAGAACTAAATACCTGTGTTTAAGCCACAAAATTTTATCCAAAGCTTTTATTAACTTGAGAGTAATATATAAGTGGTGGAGAAGATGAAAAACACTTCCATTTTTTTATATATATTTGCTTTTTTAATATAACTTATATAACTACATCCAGGTGACCTGAGCACATATATGAAGAGAAGACATGACAGTTCAAGTCCTGGAAACTATATAGGTACATTACCGTAACACTGGGACTCCTATTTCTACCATTGTTACATACCTTTTCCAATTATTAATTTTTAATAATTCTGAAATATCTGAGACACTTTCCTTCTGACAACGATATTCTTCCAATGGCATTCTGTAGAATGTGACCAACTTTTCTCAGAAGCATGGTTTTACACTATCAACACTATCCTACTCTCTCCAAAAGGCCAGAGGGGTAGGAAAAAAAAAAAAAATCAGTTCTAAACCTTCTCTGGTCTTCTGTATTTTTTAAAAAAGAAGATAGCATTAGTAGTTCTGAATTATAAGATAGCATGCTCTACTGATAACTAGTTTCTTTCAAACAAAATAGGGTGAAAATCAACTCTAGAAAACAGAATTTGAGTACATAGATCTGTCTACATGTGAACTAAGTTTCTAAGTTCCTAGTATAGTTCACAGAGACCTACTCAGCACCATGAGTGGAGTCCAGAGAACATCAGTTGAGCAGATGTAGATGACTACTTCAGCATGCGAAGACTTGCTCTCCACTGACTGTGCTGACCAATTTCCATAATGGGAGACGGACACCCAGCTGACATGCAGGCAGAGCATTCTTAAATACAGCCTGGAACAGAGTCCTTGTTTCAGCTGCTGACACACAGGTTTTTATCACCACTGAGACAATTGGAGTATCTGAGGCATTCATGGAAAAGCAACAAACATAACACTCAAAGTCTACATCTGCTGAAGGTCTGGGAAGGCACTGTAAGCTACCTCAAGTGGCACTAGACAGCTGTGTTTAGGCAACTGATTGAGCCTATAGCATCTTGCTGAAAAGCTTTGAGTAAAAATGTTTCCAGATCTTTGTAGGCAGAACAGAATGCAGGTTAGCCTATATTTTAGTTCCATTATTATTATTGTTGATGCTGAAGAAAACTATCCATATTATGGCAATCCAATTGGACCCCCAATGTATTATAAAAGCATACTATTGACAAGCAATATTCACAGGAGTTTACAATTAAATTCTAAAAGCAGTGAAATGCCTGCTAATGGATTTAGTTGGAATTTCATTCACAGGGAGGTAGATTTCCAAAACACAGTAAAGTTTTCCTTTCATCAGTAAAAATATATTATTTTAAATTGTGAAGATTCTTGCACATGTAAAGATGCACTTTGAGCAAGTGGAGGTTGTCAATAAGAGGCTGGTAATCTCATTAGATGAGTGCACTCACAAATATCTCAGAATACATTATTCCTACTATCCACAAGTTTTCAAACTAAAAGGGTTTAAAAGGAGGCAGAGCGAGGAATTAAAAACAGATGAGCAACTGTGTGTATTTCAGATAAATCCAACTTTGTTCATCACAATATCTTGCAGTATTACAGCAACAGTGGTGAGCTGAAGATATGTGCAATGCAGCATTTTGGGGTATTAGTTTTCTTAGCCCAACCCACAGTGATGGAAAACAGTTTTCTACGTTACACAAAGAAGTAACCCTCATTTTAATGGGGACTTTAAGTTCCTAGGAAAAATCCTAGTGTTTTTCAAGATAATTTCACAGGGTAAATTATCCTGTGGTACAGGATACAGAAAAAAAAAATTAATTATCTGTTCTTTGTCTCACACTGTTGTTTCATGAGTAAGTCTTACAGAGAAAGAAGAAAGTCACTTTGCAGTTCTCCTGGGATACAGCAATCGTGTATGAATCCATAATGTCCTCTCATCCATGCATCACTGGGGAGGGAAAAATCAAAGTAAGCTTTCTCTTCCAGCCCTGCAGTATGCTTACTTTCTCTTTTTGCTGATTACATGCTCTCTTTACTTTTGAAATAATATTTAAAAAGCATAACAAAAAAAAAAAAACTACTTAATTTAAATCATTTTGTTTGCCTTAAACAACATATACAAAAAATGGCCATCCACTCCCCCAAAACAAACTCCTAGCAAACAAACAAAATCAGCAATAGCCACCATGAATTAGGAGAGTGTTTTACATTTCCTTCAGCGTAAAACAGGGAAAAATAAATCCCATCAGTAAGTAAATGAAGTGGATCTCAGCGTAACCAATCTATGAGCTGAAAATTAGTTTAATTCCCATGGTAGGAAGGTTAAGAGATTCATAGATTAGAAGGCCAGAAAGGACTGTTGTGATCAAATTTATAAACTTATGCAGAGATTTTTCAAAGGCACAGAAGACATTTGGATACCTAATTTCCACTGACTTACTTACAAAAGAATTTGGATTTAACGTCATTAAAAACCTCCCCTTTGAAAGATAGTAATTTTAACAATACCGTGAATCCTAAATCATGATGCATAATAGTCCATGTCGCCCATGATTCGATTATCAATGTCTCAACACAGTCAAAATGCAAGCAAACTGCAGCACCTTCAGTTCCCAATATTTTCCCTCTGACATTACTTGCAGAGGAACTAAAAGAAATTTGATCACTAGACCTATTTACAAACCTGTGCAGCCATGGTGGTGGTGAAAGTACTTTTAGATTGAAAGAGGAAACACAACTTTCAGACTGTTTCTATCTGAAGTAAGCAGAGGTACATCCAAAATTTTACACCTTGAGGGAAAATACATTTCTTATTTAATTTCTTTGATAAAACTATTCCTTCTCTGTGCAACTTGACCTGATGATATCTACCACATAATGATAAATTACAAGTTTTCAAGCTTACTAGAGCACAGGCAAGATCTACTGCATTCAGCCTGGAAAGAGCTAAATGCATTCCAGTTACCAAAAAGGACTATTCTTGAGCAGGAAACGGCTCATTCACAAAAAAAAAAAACTTGAGGAAATTTGTTCATCTCTTAGAATAAACTGTTTCTCCACATCTGCTTCCTATATTTAAATACAGTTTATCTTCGTTTTAAAAATAGTATGTTAATGTAACAATAGGGAACAGAGGAACAGAGGAAGTGTTATGCTGGATGAGACAGTGATCTATCTATTCCTGCTATCCAGTCTCCAACAGTGGCTGTTAACAGGAACTCTTCTTTGTTAGATATATCTGTCATCTCCTAATGAAAGTTTTAAAACCCTGGTTTTTCTTCTCTTCCGTTAAGTTTTGTTACCTTTATTTATTTATTTCACCATTACTGTTTATGCTTTCTGAAATGTTGCCAGAAACACAACTGCATACTTTTGTTCTTCTAACTTTGCTGGCTCTGAAGAGCCAGCACTTGATGCTTTCCACCAGCACTCATATTTTGAAAATTCCTGTTGGTCTGAAGGATTCTCTCTAATTTCAGAGACAGAAAGAAAATTTATTTAAGACTGAGAATACTTGTAGAACTGAAATTTTCTTAATGTGGAAGAAATTCTTTTCAGTGGAGCTGTTGCTGCTGCCTCCTTCCCAAGGTGACTGACATGCAAGCTCTGGCTGCCAATATGCTGACCTCCCAAGAACAAAAGAAAAGAAATCTCAGCAGTGTGTTTGCTATCTAAACATCTGCAATATTGCTACAATCTCACAAGTTGAAGATTTTACAGGAATTTTTTATGTATTAGTCAGTTCCATCTACTATTTGGGATCTTTACTTTTCTGTGCATTACTGAAGTTAAGCTCTGAAATTATACTTTTAAGTAATTCTTGCCAACAGCTACTTTATCTACCAAATGGAAATAAACAGAAATTGATCTGACTGATGTGTCTTAGTAGGGGGAAAAGCAGTATAATCTGTTCTGAGAGGCAGGTTTTCCAGCTGAGTATCCTATCCAAAAATGTAGGCTTTACTGGCTTCAACAAATCATACTGATGCCTGTTCTGAAAGTTCAGGCATATGCAAAATAACAGTTTTGAAATGGTAATTAAATTATTGGAAAGAGGTAGTGCACTTTTTTCTTTATCTTCTCCAACAGCCAGCACCACCTTGCCTTTTTCTACTACTGCTAGCTCTAACAAAGATGAAGACAGCATACTGCAAAACAGAAAAAAATCTGTTCACAGACTTAGTTCTATATTCTTCTGTAAAACATAGAAACAGTTTTCCACCCAGCCCCTCTTTAAATATTCATGCTCAGAGTTGGATAAAAATTATTTTTTGAAGCTTGGAGGGAGGAATCATTTCTTATGTTCATTTTAGCTAAAAATTTCCTTTCATTTTATAGAGATATTTCTTATCGCTAATATCTTATGAGATCATTTCATTTGAATCTCCCACCATTGATTATTAATACATGGCTTCTGTGATACAGCCCAGATAATACCCCCTAAGCTGGATTTTCACAAAGCTGATGCTGCCTTTTTCTTCAGTTGTATTGGATTCAAATCCTTTTAGGCTTTCTTTGGTTTGGTTTTTTTTTTTTGTTTTTTTTGTTTGTTTGTTTGTTTGTTTTTTTCTGATTTCCTTACACACTTCCTCAACACAACTCTGTCCATTCTTCTTCACAGAAATGAGATTTAATGACCCAGCTGTCCTACCTCTCCCTTTGTCCTATCTCTCTTCACCCCTAGCCAGTGCTGACTTCCTGTGGATGCTCATGCAGCTTAAGCATCCATTTTCTCAGAGATCATCATACCTGTGGCAGTAAAACCATACAGATTTTTCAGTGTGCACTTTAGCTAGTACAAGGAAGACACAAGTCTAAAGAAGATTAAAAAATATTTTCTCTGGCTCCATTTCCTTATTGATCTTGGTCCTCCAATTGTCCTGTTGCTCAAAGTCCTCCAATCTGCCTCAGTTGAGACGTATTCAGGCTAGTTCTATTCTCTGTTGGCTCCAAAATGTGTGCAAACACCAGATTTTGTCCAAAGTAGCTGCTATTTCACCAAGTTTACATGGAACACAGAAAGATTCAGCTCTGAGAAGTCACTGATTTTACACTAGCAATACCGTTTGCATGTTAAACTAGTATCAGCAAGTATCACACGTTGCATGGCTGATGTCAAAGGAGCCAGCAAGGTCTAGAAGGAGAACTTGCTGACACTATGTTTCTCTTTCTTCTTCCCCTCCTCCTGCCACCAATTTATCTTCTTATCTATTTTTTCTCTTCTCATCTACTTTTTCTCTTCTCTGGATCCAAAAACATTGGATTTTTTTTTTTTATTGGGCTGAAATACGTGCTTCCAGGCACACCTTGACTAACACGCTACTGTGCCATCAGTCTGTCGGTTTCATTACTTTATACAGATGGTGAAACTCGATTTGTTAGGCCTTGTTTAAGCTCACCGTTTAAGTAGCTTGCATTTCATCATCTGACTGGCTTTCCTGAGAATCTTAATTTTTCCTTTTTGCTTCCTGTTGATGTAGAAGCTGATCCACCTCAAGGGCGACTGCTGTGCTTTCTCAGCAAGATAGTATTGTCTCTGGAATTAATTTCTAGACGATCCAAGAATAATCACGGAAACTACAGATGTGAAGTTCAGAGGCAAACTCCACTTTTTTTTTTTTCTTTGGTTTTAAGGAGAGAAATTCAGCATTTCTGGAAACCAGATACATAATGAGTATTATTTAGCACACTTTTTTCCCAGAGAGCTGGGAGAAGAAACTGTATTGATAGCAAATGCCATGGTATCTTTTTCTTTAATCCTGAAAGGTGATCAAGCATCACAGTAACAGCAATGAGCTAAAAACCTCTATAAAAAGAAAAACAATTAAAAACATATAAGGTATATTAAAATGCATTACCTTTCTTTTATTATCATTTTGCATGAGTACAGAACTCACAGGCTGCAGTGGGAAAACTGTTGCAGCTCGTTACAAACAGGAAACATCAGGAATAACAGCCTATTCTTAACCTTTTAGTAAGAACTTCACATATAATCAGTAAATAGAAAAAAAAATATAATTCTTGAGATTAGTTCACCATAATGGAACCTTTTTTCTGTCATCTACTTCCACTTTTCTTCTCTCCATCTATAATCCTCCTTCCTAGGAGTCCAGGAGAGAAGAGAAGAAGCATCAAAAAACAAATTAGACAGATTTTAGGTGCTTAATGTTCCTTTAGAAATATACTCCTTTCGCAGTGTGGATTTACAGATAAATCTTTGTGGTTTGAAAATTTCAGTGTTAAAAGATGTATATATTGTTTGAATGAAAGGAGGATTTTAGGCATTTGAGTTAAAATTATTTTGAAAAAAATATTTTAGGAAAGCATTAAATTCATTTCTAGCCTGTCTTTGGTATCAGCATGTTCTTTGATAATTAAATAATTTTTTTAAAAAATAAAACTATTAATTTTTCATCTGATATTTCCCAGTAAATATACTTTAAGTTTCTTAGCAAGGAAGAAGGAGAGAAAATACGAATTTCACATGTGCAGTGAATGATATTCCAGTGTTTTGGACACTTCAACAAATTGTATGTTCATCTCTTACTAGTCAGAAATTATAAAATCAGTAGCCTCAATCTTCTAATTTCACACATTTCTTTTATTCCACAACAGTTCCTCTGAAAACTACAATTTTGTAAGTTTTGAAATGACAGTCACATTGATCACAACCACATTACTGTGTATGAAAGGACTACATTCAATAAGCACAACCTATAGAAATGCCTTTTAACTCTACAGGAACAATGCTGAAGCAGATTTTAGAGAGTAGGCTTAGTGTCATGCTAAGGAGAATTAGCCTATATTTTGAATTAGTACAGTTTTGGTATTAGTTTAGTCACAAGTGAGTAATGATTTTTCGTAGTTTTCAAATTCTATAGTGTGTTGCTAGCATGCTTATTAGTTGTATAAACGAAAAAGGTAAAAAAAGTAAATTGCAAGAAAGGTAAAATTGGGGAAAGGAAAACAGTGCCTGATTTCTTCGTGGAGGTACAGCAAAAAGTTGCAGCTTTCCCCATTAAGATGAAGTGGTTCGGTGGATCTTTTTAACTCTGAGATGTAGCTGTCTCAGTTTTATTTAGGATCTCCTAGGCAATCAGGCTGAGAACCACTTCTTCCTTTTATGAAAGCATAAAGAGATTTTTCTTTCACACAGAAAAGTTTCTTTTTCCCTCCCAGATGTTTTACCAAGAGTTTGCACAAAGCTTTCGGTCTCCTGTGAAGCCTCCTAATTTGTTTATCTTTAAGCATACACAAGGATGTGATAACCTAATATTTTTAATGCAAAAATATGCAGAAAATGCACTTAAAAATACCATAGGGACACTTAATACAGTAAAAAGAAATTGGAAAGGCACATCTGCATTTTGTTTTCTTCTCACTTAAGCCATCCTTGGAAATGGTGGCTTGGATATTACTTGTGTGATATTTTGAATACCTTATAACTTGTTAGTGAAATTTGTCACAGAGATTTTTCTCTACATGCAGTCTGCCAGTACACAGGACATCTTGAAAGCATAAATAATATCTTTCATACATTGCTCTACTTTTTATTATTAATGTCTTTCAGAGGGTGGGTTGTGAACCCAGTTCTCTCTACTTTTCATGGACAGAACTGCTATTTCTAGAGTTTTCATCTCCAACTGTGTCACAGAAGTCTAAAAATAAATAGATATACTGCAACCTGGTGAGACTGCTGTACTCCTGCAGTGCTGATTCTCGCTCCTCAGTGAGTTACACTAGTTCATCAGGTGTAGTCCAAGGGAAGTTCCGCCCTGCTCTCGTGTACTGGTAGAGAAAGGTTTTGAAGTAGTCGCCTCTTTCTTGGGAACAGGGAGGAAACTTATCTGTTCTTGTTAAGCATATAATAAAACACATTGAAGATCCTTTCAAGTCTGCAGCAGTTCTGACATCGCGTGGTGCCAGCACAGGCTATTCCTGCAAAGACCTAGATTGTGAAGGAATATATAATCAACCCCTTTCCTACAAATCAGTGGAACAAAAATCATTCTGTGAAAAACAGTTTTTCCCCTAAAGCTTATCCTCCTTTTTCCCCTTCATATCCATTAGTCTTCATCTTGTACATATAAGAGTTAGCCAGCCTCTGAATACAACCACTGATGTGTCACTTACATAGCTTTCCTTCTTCCAAGAAGTCTTCTGTAGGCATTTTTGCTATTTTCTCCAAAGAGTGTGGGTTTTCCCTATCAGTGGAAAGTAACAACACCTTGAAAAAAAATCAAAGCCACAACCTCAGAATAAAAGGTTAACTTCGGAAATATAAAGACAGTACATTAGATGTGTCCTCCTAGTAGCTTAAAAAAATAAAAGGGGAGGGAGTCTTCAATGATTTCAACAAAAGGCAGCACAGTTAAAAGGAAGTATTACTCTGTTCTCTGGAAGAGAGAGAAAGCAGACAGTGCCTGTTGCCTTTCCAAAATGAAATGTGTTAAATCACTTGTAATAACCATCAGTAGCTACACTAAAAAAAAAAAACAACCC
>WHYT01015090.1:22237-56932 GCA_009806455.1 Tetrax tetrax | reverse complement strand
ACCCCCACCCCCCCCCCCAAAAAAAACAAACAAAAAACCAACAAACAAAAAAAACCCCTCCTAACAATATATTGCTAAAATTAAAAAAAAAAAAAGGTTGGTTCAGGGCTTTAAAATTTGGTACTAGAAAGCAAGGCATTATATATACTGTTAACTCAGTGATTTGGCTTCAGCTTTACCTACTGCAAAGCAAGAGGTCAGGGTTAAAGAATAGCCAGAAGACTCCTGCCTTTGAGACCAGTAGGGATGAGAAGAATCTGCCCTTCTGGTTTCAGGGGAGGGAGGAGGTGCAGCTCACTTCTCTCTGGAGCACTCCCCAAGTAGATGTCTAGCTATAGCAATGACAATAGTAATCACAATCTCGAAGATGGCAGAATAGATGAAAACAGCATGGGGTAATGTTAAAAAAAAAGGAACAGTCCTCTGGAGCTATTGAATACCCTCTGGAAGGCTGAGCATGTGTGGAAGACCTGAGTCTGATTGCTTTAGAACTTTCCCTTAACAGTGAATAGAGGGATTTAAGACAGCAGGTATCAAAACATGCGTTGCTGGAGTCTCAGACAGCAGAAAGCAAAAAAATGTGAATCATCATTAGTCATTATAAGGAAATAAAGGGATATGTTCTGAATACAGATGAAGCCCTTGACAGAGGGGATGACAGCTACTGAAAAGACAACAGAGCTCTCAAGTCTTCCTTATAATGATGGCACTGCAATTGGACTTTACATGAAGCATGGTCTGTTTGCTCCTTAGTCGTTATTTTTGAATCAGCTAGGGCCTGACACATCGCTGCTCCAACAAATAACTTATCATTGAGCTTACAAAAGGTTAAAGTTCTCTTTATTTATATATCAGAAGAGCAGAATAGCTGTGAGAGACAATACTCACTATTCATGATCATTTCTTGAAATTGTGTCCCTAAAAGTTGAACTGTGACACAGGCTTTTAGCTAAGGACGTTGTTAGCACTCAGTTATTGTGGTGACTGTTCAAAGGTGTACTGAACACATTCTCAGCTGCACAGCTCCACGGAAAGCATAAAGGAGTAATATTTCCTCCAGCCTAGGCTGATTCCAGCTAGGATAGACTTAATTTTCACAGGAAGCTAGGAGGGGACACAGTTGGGATAGCTTATCAGTTAGCCAACAGCTGGGATATCTTACCCAAATTAGCCAAAGGGATATTTGATACAATGTGATGTTATCCTAAGTATATAAAGTCGGGAGGGCACCCATGAGGTTTTTTGCTACTTGGGAGCGAGCTAGGTGTCAGAATCTGCCAAAAGCTATTACAAAGTGGATCACCTGTTTATTGATTTTTTTTTTATTATTTTTTTTTCAACTTATTGTTTTCTCTTCATTTGCTGTTCCGTTAAACTGTTTTTATTCCAGTCCTTGAGTTTTGCCTTTCTTTGTCTCCTGGTTCTCCTAAATATCCTACTGTGGAAGAGGAAGAGGGAGAGAGGGTTTTTTTCAGAATAAGGTAAGTATAGAACAAATAAGTTCAGGTCAGGTTAGGAAACCTAAAGCTCTGAGAGAATTAAATCTGGCCAGGAACATCAAGGGTAGTAAGAAAAGCTTCTATAGGTACGTTGCAGATAAAAGGAAGTCTAGGCAAAATGTGGACCCTCTCCAGAAGGAAACTGGAGACCTGATTACCTGGGATGTGGAGAGGCTGAGGTATTTGATGACTTTTTTTGCCTTAGCAAGTTTGCTAGTGACACCAAGCTGTGTGGTACGGTCAACGTGCTGGAGGGAAGGGACACCGTCCAGAAGGACCCTAACATATGTGAGAGGTGAGCCCATACGAATCTCATTAATTTCAATAAGGCCAAGTGCAAGGTCCTGCACATGGGTTGAGGTGACTCCCCATATCAATACAGCCTGGAGAATGAAGGGATTGAGAGCACCCAATAGGAGAAGTGTCAGGGGGTACTGGTGAATGAAAAGCTCAACGTGACCTGGCGATGTACTATCACGGCACAATTTCTCATGACCTGACAACTCAGTAACCAATACAGCCTGTGCCAAGTAGTAATTCACAGAATGAAAAACTGAAAAACAATACTGGAATGATTCTGAACAGCAAAAGGGGGGGTGGGAGGGGGAGGCAAGCCAGCAAGCTAGGCAACCCCCTTTTACATGCTAAGCATATATCTGTGGTATGGAGTACTTCCTTTGGCTAGTTTGGGTCAACTGTGCTGGCTATACCCCTCCCAGCTTCCTGCACCTGAACACTAGCAAAACATGGGGAGCTGGAAAGTGTCCCTGGTCTCTTTAGCAACAACTAATAGTATCAGTGTATTATCAACACTCTTCACATACCAAATCCCATACTAAATACAAAACACAGCAGCTACTTGAAAAAAAAATTAGCTCTATCCCAGCAAAAATCAGGACAGTCAGGTAACCAGGTCTCCCACTTCCCCCCAGAGAGGGCCCACATTCTCCATGGTCTTCCTTTTATCCTCAACACACCTACAGAAGCTTTTTTTTTTGTTTCCCTTTATGTCCTTGGCTGGATTTAATTCTATCAGGGCTTTAGCTTTCCTAACCTGATCCCTGACTGCTTGGACAATTTCTCTATATTCCTCTCAGGGTACCTGTCCTTGCTTCCATCCTCTGTAGGCTTCCTTCTTGTTTTTCAGTTGATCCAGGAGCAACTTGTTCATGCATGCAGGCCTCCTGGTGTTTTTGTCTGGCTTCCTTTTTGTTAGGATGCATCACCCCTGAGCTTGCAGAAGATGATCCTTGAACTAGCTTTCTTGAGCTTCTCTTCCCTCTAGGGCTTTATCACACGATGCTCTACCAACCAGATCCCTGAAGAGGCCAAGGTTTGCTCTCCTGAAGTCCAGGGTAGTGAGCGTGCTGTGCACCCTCCTCACTGCCCTAAAGATCTTGAACTCCACCATTTCACACTTACAGCAGCTAAGGCTGTTCTTGAGGTTCACATTCCACACCAGCCCCTCCTTGTTGGTGAGAACAAGGTTCAGCATAGCACTTCTCCTTGTTGGCTCCTTGGAGAAGGAAGTTATCAACACATTCCAGGAATCTGCTGGATTGCTTATGCCCTGTCCCATGATGACCACAGCTTACGAATTAGTATCTCAGTGGAGTATATCCCTCCACACTGGTTAAATCATTCCTGCGGCTCTTTTTTGCACCACTTCCAATTTTTTAACATCTTCTTCAAAATGCATAAACCCAAACTGAATCGCACTTCACAATCAGACTCTCCACTGCAATATTCAGGAATGGTATAAAGACCATAAGAAAAAAACAGAGAGACATTGAGGAATTACAAGTAATGATTTCACAGTGTGTAAGCAAAGACTCAATGTTATTTTACAGTTAAAGTGCAGGACAGGAATTCAAATGCCTGGGGTTTGGTTCTCACAATATTGAAAACTGTTATGTAAATTTGGGTAACTATTTTTCAAAATTTTCTGATTTTGCTGCTCCTGATGTATTAAACTACAAGTAGGACATTCTCAGGGGTCTTGCAGCATTTAATTCTTTGGGATCCCCATCTGGAAATCATTACTACAATTGGCATTCATATACCTTACCACATTTTTGTTAATGTGACATCTATAAACGTATTCTAGAAATCATTACGAAAATATCTTTAAAGTACTTCTTTGCAATCTAAAAGAATATTTAATAAAGTTGAAGAGAGATAGGAGCAGTCCTCTGATTTCATAGCTGAAAACTGAGGATATGAAAGACAGAAATTCTTAAGACAAGTCTTCATCTTCCCCTTTAACAACAAATTGTAATATATTTATGCATCTCTTCTCATTCAGTATAATTCTTCTATATACATCAACAAAAATACATATTTATGTACAAAGTTTAATTCTAAGGTTGGGGGACATAATGGAGCCTAATTTTATTATACTATGTATTTTTCCTAGAGGTGCATATTGATTTCACATTGTCAAACAAACTGCAAAATACATTACAAAAAAACAATTTAAACTGCTGATAATTATTACAATTAACTTGCTGTGTCCTACTAATGGAATGTTCAAGCATCCGAGAATTCCTGATTATCAGAAACTAATGGATATTCTGAAGAGGATGTCATTTTCTGTAGCAATTTGTTCTTGGCCGATTTAATGTTCCCTCAAAAGAGCTTTCTGTTCCCAAAAGTCTCATTTGTGGCTTTGCAAAGGAAAAGATCATGACACTATTGTTTCAGTGCTTGTTTTGTCTTCAGAAGGCTCAGGTCTGTCCACTTCGCTGTTATGCCAGGAGCATATAATCCAAAACAAGACTTGAATAATTTTTTACATTTGTTTGTTAAACAGGACTAGAGGATTCGCATTTACAGCAGTGTTAAATGTGAACTAATTCTACCGAAGTGTATAGAGCTTCGGCTGAAAGAAGGATACTGAAGTATGGTCCATTTTGTCTAGCTGTGTTTCTATGTTGTGGGTGCTACTCTGGCTGTGAGAAACCTCATTATTATATAGCTCTTGATCCCTATTGTGCTGCTGTAAGACTTGTGATGCTGTTCCAGTGCCTGACCATGATGCTGCTCTATTTAGGTTTCAAGAACAAGCATCCAAATGGAGTTTAGCTATTCAAATCCAAACAGTGCCTGCAGCAGCCCTTTGATAGAAAGAGCAAGTTGGGAACAGGAAGGGACAATCCCTCCAAGCTTATTTCTGTCCATATGCATTTCTTGCGCTTGCAATGCCACTTGCACATCAATTAAATGTTGCCCTGAAATGGAATCTGTTCTGTAGGGAGTCATATAGCTGAACAGCTGATTTGGAAATCCCTTTATTGTGACACTGTAAAAACTCATGATACAACAATTTAATCTGTAATTTGCTTTATGAAATACTGTTATGTATTTTTCAAGAGGGAGCACTGTGATCAAGGATAGCATCAATTCTATAGGACCCCTGTTTTACATAACAAACTTCTCCAGTGACTGACATCTTGGGAAAACATATTTCTCAAAAGCTATAGTGTCTGCAAAAACATGAGACAATTAGATTACTTTTTGAGATTTGTGTTTCCAGCTTCTTCATTTTGTTCTTTGGAGAAATAATATAATTAACAGGGACAAGCAGGTATTATTAATTATTTCTTCAATGTCACCTGTATATTCTTGTGTATTGAACTCAAAGGAGAACATGGCTTGTGATGTAAGGGTCGTACCATCTTTTGCAAATAAACAGTATAATTAAAATAAATACACCATCATAGCTTTATGAATCTTCCCTTAGAAAACAAAGGAAAGTCAGTGAGAAGAAAAGTTTTATATACCTTCATTAGATGTGTATAAGATATTACATAGTCTGAAGAAAAACAGTCTCTCTTTGAATTTTTAAATAAAATTCTCAATAAACTGGGGCAGAATTTCCAAGGATTACTTTAAGACCTTTAATCTTTTTTTTAATGCAGGAAATATATTAGTGCTTTGCTGATTTTTAAAGCAGGAAATACATCAATGCTTTGCTGAATCAGGGCCTAAAAGAGCAATCCAGTCACACTCTTGGACAAAAATATCACAGTGTGTAAAATATCCATAATGTGATTTTTTTTTTTTTTTTAAAAAAAGGTCATTTTGAAGCTTAAAAAAAAAATAAGAGTTAAAGCTTTGAAATATTTCCACACATAGGGTAAGCAATATATAGCTTCACTAATACATTCACCTAATAGCACAGCTTGGCTAATTACACAGCTTGAACAAAGAGCTTTGTGTCACTGAGGATAGAGGTAAGGAGCAGGTAAGTCCATCCTGCAGTTAAAAGGCAGAACAATAGTTCTTGTAAAACCCCTACAAAATAGACATGCAAGTGCAGTGTACATTGCTGAGGAATGAGTGCAAATGCAATAAATTACTTATTGACCATTGAACTCACTTGTGCCTATGGGAAACACAAAGAAACCAAAAAAAGCAAGCGAGAGAAGCATTGATAAAGCTTAAGGGAAAGCACAGGGACAGCCAGTCTATTCTGTACATTGGAGTACAACAGAAATGCCACAGCTAACAGAGACCAAAGGCAGAAGTCCTCATCATGTCATGCTTCTGCAACGCGTACCAAGAGAAGGAACCAAGTCAATTATCTCAGCAAGTCTGAGGGAAGCATTAAGTTTCAGGGGAGAGATCTGAGCAGGGAAAGATCTGGAAGCAAATAAATGAAGAAATTGCCCACATTTTGAACATGGCTATGCTCACTGAAAGAGGACTTTATTTTTGTAAATAGGCAGGATGTCAAAAAAATAAATACCTTTCTCTATCAGGAACTTCTCCTAAAGGGAAGACCCCATAACATCCGAAACACAGTTTTCTACCTAGATCACAAGACAAAATATTAGTGCCAAGAGGCATGAAGAGCAATTAATTAGCGTGACCAATATGTGTCCGTACATCTGCTATATTCACTTAAAGTCCACTGTGCCAAATAAGTTCACTACCTTTTTGTGACACAGTGTGTCTGGTTATATATTTGTACTGCATTTAGCAAATAGAGCCGTGATTTTGACTAGAGACTTTAGGTGCTATCACAGTTTTTTTTCATTTCATCTTTATTTTAAAATGGCAAAGTAAAATGCCAGTAAAAAATTAGAAAAGGCTGACATTTTGAAGGACTTTGGGATACTCTGTGCTACAATACAAAAGCCCTATTAGCTTCTTTTTCTCAAAATAGATGTTGGCTCATACATTTAGCAAATATCTGGGAACAGTTGAATTGTGTTACAATTTCTAGCACACTGTTCTTCCATGATCCTTTTTTTTACTACAGTCTCTTCCCTCCTACTTCTTTTTCAGACTCCATAGCCAGGCTCTCATAAAGAGTTGCTTAAAACGATTCACATTTTAAGAGTACTATAGATATGTAAAACATGAATTAGTATTACTAAAAGAACTACAATCAGAAAGTAAAGCAGAGGAAGTACTTTTTCAAGGAGCTGTAAGGTTTGCTGTAGCCTGAATACCAACTTCAGCTCTTGGACTTACTACTTCATGGAAATTGTGCAACCTACCACACAGGGCAGACAGATCTCACACTGTGCGTCTTTCTCTGATTAGTTCAATTAGGCATATCCTAGGCTTTCAAGCTCTGCATGCTTGGACAACTTATTTGTGTTTCTAAAACAATCTTTTCTTCCCCCCCTCCCCCTCCCCCAACAAAGAATCTTTACCAAATATTCCCATGAATCAAAGACTGCAAATGTAAAGTATCTGACATCTCTGTGCCCTTCTTAAGCCTGAAGGTCATTATCACATTCAAAGGTCTGAAATGCACGTAATACACATTTTAATTCTGGCAATGTGACAGAATAAGTCAGGAGCGAACAGATGAAGACATGTGTCATCACACATTCCTGGAAGAACATCAGAAGACATTGAAGGTAACCACAGTAATATGTCCCAGCCCTAGCAGAACTTCAGCTGGAAAATGAGAAAGTGAGCATAGAGATCAATTGAAGTCCCAGCTGAGTCATATGACACCATTAAGCACAGAGAAAATCTTTCTTTCCTAATATCAAGACAGTTGAAATCAGCTTTATTAGCTGAGTTTTTAATTCTTCATTGTTCACAGCAGAACACTCCTCCCTAAAAAAATCAAAACTATTGGTAGGCTAAGCTAAAAAGATTGCTAGCTATTGGTAAGCAGGAAAAACTCTTTACTTTAGGCACTTTATGAAGGACAAAATAAACCAAAGTAAGACAGCTGAACAACTTCTTGCCTCCTGCAGTGAATTTTAAATACCCAGAGAAATAAAAGCCTGTCATCACCTCGAGCAGTTTATGGTCAGCCTTGTAGACAGGCTGAAGCAGCATGCCGTGAGAGTATGAGGCCAAGACAGAGAGTCAAACTCGAGCTTTTGGCTTCCCTGCCTAACAGAGGCTCAGATAGGTCACAGAGGTGAATCGCGCAGAGCTTTTGATAGAGTGTTTGAAACAGGCAAGTATTTTCCATTGTTCATTTTGCTTCTGGAAGCACACAGAAAGCATTTGTGTTGCCAGTTGGAAAAGACTTGCCTTTTACCACAGCAGTGTTCATCTGCCTTTTTTTTTCATGACCAAAATGTTGATGACTCACTGCAGAACAAATGTGATGGATACAAGAGTAATCAAGCAGTGAGTGAATCTGATCAGAGCATTTCACATTTGAGACTTGTTTCCCCTTCCTCATCCCAGGCTGAAGTAACTGAATTATTTTAATTAATCTGCCATAGAATGTCATAGTCTAAATGAGTTCAAAAGATTTTTAACAATCCATAGCACATCACAAATATCACCTTCAGCTACAGTCATTTCTGTAGCCTTAAATCAGAGAGACATGCAGATAAGACAACAGGTGTAGCATAAAAGAATAAAATATGGTAGAAATCAATTACAGTCAAGTAATTTTTCTTCCTTAAGCAACATTTTTTTAATAAAAGATACATTACCACAACAAAAGTGACTATGATTTCCTTAACAATTGAAAGATCTACATATATTTCCTAAAAACTAAATTTCACTCTTTCAGTGTAAATTATAAATAAATTGTCTAGTTTTCCATAACTGCTATGGTTTATCACATAGGAAACTGTGCCACCTGCATTGAGAGATACATTCAGTAACTCATGTCCTGAACAATCAGATGTAATTAATATGATAGTCACGATTAATATAATGTTTTCTTATCTAAGATGAAACAGGCAGATGGCGACAAAAGTCGCACATGCATCTGGTACCAAATAATAGGAGGTTGGCAAGAGATTTTTTTGCTTGACTTACTGTTTACATATTTGATTAAGTACTAAGAGATTTTATGTGTGAGTAAGCTAGAGACCAAGATATCCCATAAAAATTCCAGCACTGTGTTGTGGTTTAGCCCTAATCATCACATAGTTTGTCCCTCTCCCTCCCCAGCAGGATGGGAGAGAGAATTTGGAAGAAAGAAAAACTCGCGGGTTGAGATAAAGACAGTTCACTAGAATAGCAAAGGAAAATTACAATAATAACAGAATATAAGGATACTAAAATATACAAAATGAACAATGCACGATTTCTCACCACCTGATGTCCCAATAACTGATACAGCCCATCCCAAGCAGTGATCACGGAAACGAAACCAAGTAGCAAGTAAGGAGCAAGAGAGAGATGCCCCCGGCCAACCCCCACTTATATACCGAGCATGATGTTTATGGCATGGAATACTCTCTTTGGCCAGTTTGGGTCAACTGTTCTGGCTATATCCCTCCCAGCTTCCAGCACCTGCACATTAGCGAGACCTGGAAAGCCAAGGATAGTGTCCTTGGTCTCATTAGCAACAACTCATAACATCAGTATGTTTATCAACATTCTTACATACGAAATCCAAAACACATCAGCTACTAAGATGAAAATTAACTCCATCCCGGCTGAAACCAGGACATATGGTAATCTTCCATTTTCTAATGTAAAATATATATAGCGCATGTAGCCTATCATCTTCCCATCTTAAGAAGAGAGTCAACCTTTTCAAGCCACACAAAAAAAAACATTCTTAGCAATGCAATAGACTATATAATTAGCAAGAAGAATCTCTCATGATAGTAGAAGCCCAGTTATGAAATTAAACACAGACAACAAATGTATTTCTGACATTTTTTCCAGTTTGAAAATCTAAGTCCCACAGAGTTTTACTGGGATAATGCTTATGATACCAGTGTTAATAAGCATGGACTGCCTCTCCCACCTCTTTCTGAGAGGAGCTTTCACAAATTTCTTCTTACTAATCATACATCTGAGCAGTGTATCTGACAGCTTAACTCTGTCTCCTGCTGTTACTTTCTCAGATCCATCTTACTTCTGAAAATCTAACCAGTGGAGGGGGAAATAATAACTGTCTTTTTAGTAACAGGTTAGTTTTTCGAGCTTTCATGATATATGAAAGACACATTCTGTAAATCCATCTCTTGCATATATCTTGACTCTTTCATGAGACAGGGTCTCTCATTCTCTCATATTGAAGCTATTCCATGTTTTTATGGAACAATTAGCATTGAATTAGGGCAACAGTAAGAATAACTCTCCACTTTCATTAGTTTTGAGGCAGAGGACTCAGGCTAAGATCCGGTCCTTGTTTTCCATGTGCCTTAGCATGGATTGCAGGAGAAGGTTTTAAATTCAAAAGAGAAAACTTGCAAGAGTTGAATTGAATGTGCCAGAGACTTAGAATCTGACTAAGTCAAAAGTACAGAAATTTTCTTCAGTTTTCATTACAAGCAAAGTAGAGGAAACTTGGAGAAAAAGGTCTCAGATCTACGTGGATTGAAAAGTATCTTTGAAAGCGAGAAAAGAAATAAGGCTGCAAGAAAAGGAAAAAGGGTTTAATCAGTAGTGCGAGCTATTTGTTACAGGTCAATATGTTTAGAGAAGTGAGAACTGCAAAAGCCAAGATATATTAGATCTTGAAAAGGATATTAAAACAAATACAGAAAAGTTCCTTATCCACATAATTAAAAATAGATCAAGGAAAGATATTAAATACTATCTAGATATGGCCCCAAAACCTGAATTAATATTTTGCCTCAGTTTTCAGTATAGTTGAGAACATTAAGCATAATAGAAACGCAAGCTAGCTTACAGAAATCAGATTCTGGAAATGTAAATTACCATAAGCAGAATGCAAAAAAAAAATAAATCTCACTAGATATTCAATGCACTCGGGTCGGGGGACATGATAACCCCTCTCAGAAAGATGATATGATAACTACAAGTCTTTCAGCAGAGTATAGCTACTGGTTTCAGTCCATCTTGTACAACCGCGGTTGTGAAAAGAAAAATACGATTTGGGCACTTATTGTTATATAATGACTTAGAACTAATTTGAAGAAAAGAATGAATTAAGACTTAAAAGTAAATGGATAATAAGATTTTAAAAACCCTGTGAGCTCATAAAAATTGTGATGGCCAGGCTAACAGACTACCTAAATGATTAAAAATGAGTAGTAGATAAATGAAATGAAAGAGAAATTACCGATACAGATCCCAACAAAGAATCTGATATCATAAATCATACTAATAAAAATTAATAGTATAGAGCACAAGGTCATGTAATTTGGGATTAATAACAATACTTTTTGCTATCAACTAGGATTTCATCAGTTTGAAGGGATAAAAAGGGAAGAACTGCATTCAGTTGACCATAGTATAGTATAGCTATGGGCCATGGAGGTGAAGAAGCTACAAATAGACAAGACAATAGGAAAATGCAGACATGGGGAGAGGTGGTGCAAAATCTAACAGTTTTTTTAAAAAGATACATATATGAAAGTTGTCATTAGGACAAACCTGCCTCTGTCAGTTGAAAGGTTTACCTTTAGATTTTTATGCCACATACTCCTAACATCTGTTAGTTTAATGTGATGCTTAGTAAAACTGTATATATTTTTATTAAATAAAAACTCTCATGTGGAATAATACATAAATTTTTTTAGAAATAAGAATACCATTCCAGATTATTCAGACAGGCATTCACTCTTCAGAAATGGCACTGCTGGAACACCAATACCCTAATAATGCCACATAAAAAAAAAGAACACAATGACACAAATACAAGCACAAGAATAAAAATAATATTTTGGCAATGACTGCACATATATGACCATGAGATTGATGGTAAGTGTTTTTCTGACTAGATCTTATGCACTGTTTCCCACAGATTAACATTTATATAGAGTATGAAGCATACTGACATCCTTATAAATAATAATTTGATTAATCTCATAGCTTTAGATTAGATTTCTGGGGAAAAAAAAAAGAAAAAAAAACAAAAAAAACAAACCCAAAGTTTGTTTTGCTGCTGCAAAGTTTTCAACTCAAACTTCAATTAAAATTTTACTAAAGGATATTTTGCAGAGAGATGATGTCAAGATCAACAGGCAAAGAAAGTACCTTGACTACTGTCAAATCTGTTGGTCTTGTGTTTCTTTCCTAAGACAAAACATGCCATACGTATCTTACATGCTTCTACTTTCACATTCCACAACTGATTGCATGTTTCAAGAGAATTAAAGAAGAAATTTATTTTTTAGAGCATACTGAACTCAAAACAGGGCTTAACAGCACTTGATTGACCAAAAGGGAGACACAGTCTACCGAAGTTCAAACAAAAACCATGGAACAGAGGGAGCTGCAGTATAATTATTTGCTTAGTAATAATTCATAAGTTAACATTTTTCACTGACAATCACTCACAGGTACAACTCTGTAAGGAGTGTTCTTTTAAAACATACACCCAGGGGCTGTTTCCATTTCTGGAATATAAAACTCAAAAAAGTGAAAAAGCTTCTAAATTATTTCATCTCAGGTTGTTACCTCTAGTTTCCAGATGCCAAGGACACATTTGACTATATAATTTTATTGGCCAGAAACAACTTCATATTTTGACAAAACTTTGAAAAGCGAAGACTATTTGGTGTTCTATATAGAGTATTACAAAACCTCAGAAGAACCAATTGAACAACCATAAAGATGTTCTCTAAGGTTTCCTTTCAGAAAAATCAAAGCTGATTACTGATTTTTAGCCACCATTCTTTCCAATTCTTCTGTAAACACAGTCTAGTGTAACTGCTTTGTCAGACGAACTATTGTTTTCCAAATAGCATGACAAAACTCCATAACTACGAGTATCTAATTCATAGAATCTTTCAAATACATATTAACATTCTCAAATATTTTAGGAGCAAACAGGAACATGATAAAATAAATGTCAGTTAGTTTGGTATAAAATTTTTCGTTTTTTAAATGAAAAATGACTAGTTTGTTTTCTCTTGTTCTGAATGTGCCCTTATTCAAACCCATTTGTTTATGTATCTGAATAGAAGAAGTAATTTATGTCTTTCAAGAAGAGTTCCTACAGCTTTTACAGGCTTCCATGGACTAATCATATGCTAGATTTTTTTTTTTGCAGTAAGGTTTTACTGAAAATTAAATTGATCTACAGGGTCTCTCATAGTAGCAATTTGCCAAGTAAGGATATCATCAGCACCCATATAAATGAATAAAAGCATAATATTAACACTGTTTAGAGACAACATACTATCTCTAACTCTAAATTACACAATGAGATTATATGCCTTAATGACACGATAAACAAACATATCTTCAAATTCTTATTTTTAAAATGATATGACTAAACTAAATAATTCCACTGTGGTATCACCACCTGTGTTCTTTTTTTAATGAACCTCGTTGTTAAACAGTTATTTCAGTGATTCAAATACCTGGAATAATTCACTATCCTGACATGATGTTCACAGTGACTTCATGCTTCCCGTTACAAACTCCAAAACCGGTACTTAAAAAGTCACAAGGCGGTTTTCTTGTTTTCTGTGGCAGAAGTGATCTTAAGAGGAGTATTCTTTCTGAGACTTTATAATCTCTGCAAGTTCCCTGACACTATTTCCAGGATGCTCTAAAGTGAAAATCACTGTGAGATGCAACAGTTTCGTAAAAAAAAAAAAAAGGATAAAAAAAAAAATTACTAAAAATTAAAAATCATGGGACTTCTTTCACAACAAAATTTTGTAACACATTATCTCTGCTTTCTTATACCTGAGACTGACTATGGATTACTAAAACTACCGGTTACATAAAACTAAACAATTAACTGTTAAACCCCTTTCAATGAGTAGCCTTGGAGTTTCTTGCTCCCATTCAACTCAATCTTCAAAGACTCACATCTACGGGAAATCAAATAATATTTTATTATAAGGTAAAACTCTGTATTCATGGCCTCAAGAGAGTCAGTGGGAATTTTGTCTTTGATTTCAACAGGATCGGGATCTCACCCGTAATTACAGTGCTTGGGGGGGCCATAAGAAACGCTGTCAGGTGACTTAATTCCACTTTGCAGTGTACTTGCTGTAAAGGATCCTGCCCCAGGCATGAAAACTCTTATTTTACAAGGTGACATGAACACAAGTTAGAAACTATTCATGTTTTTTTTCACATATATAATACTGCTGATTTTGGAGTAAAGGTCTGATTATTCCCCAGAGGCACCTCAATATATTTCTTTGGGCTAGACTTTAATCCCTCTGCTGATCCATCATTTCTTGGGTCTATTTCACTTGACAAAGCCTTGTCCAAAGCCATGCTGCAAAATTCTCTAATCAAAACAATGTAATTGATTGCTTACGAACAACTCTAAGACCTGTGCTCCCACCAATGAACCATAGGTCATGGATCTTGGCATCATATTAGAGTTTGACGGCAACCAAAAACCTCTCAGATCATTTTTCAGATCAGCACGTAAGCAGATGCACTACTTACACTGCATAAACATAATTATCATCTGTTAAGTAAAATCCATCTGACCTTGACTGCATGCTAGCTGAAATGTACGTACAGCACAAATGTAAAGACAATGAGCATAAGCTCATTCATTGCCTTCAGGGTAACGGATTTATTTCTACACTCTGGATAGAATGTACACATCCAGGAAAGAAAAGGAGAAGTCCCAAATTGTAGCCTTCTCCCTCCTCTGCTGGAGTTGAATTCTAACCCCTCTTCAACAGAGCACTTTCTGGTGTTCATTTGGTCCAGAACACTATTAGAAGCAGCAGAATAAACCTTTAAAATAAATGTAACATTTAAGATCGCCTTCTGTCTCTGTGCTGAAAATATTGATTTGTGGAGTTTAGTTTTCATTTTTCACTTCCAGTTTTTCCCACTGTTTCACAGAGCTTTCTCAATTTCCTCTTTTAAACTTAGTATTCCGCAGTAGATATTGTAAAATGGGTTTGAACGACCCATTAGCAGGAAGAGGAAAAATTATTTGAACATTATCTTACTTGGTTTTCAGATGTATGCTATATTTGGGACTTTTTTTAACCAATAGTTGATGTGATATTACATAAGTGCATGCTATTACTTTACATACAGTTGTATAAAAGGAATAATTTTCAGATGTGAAACTGTTCATCCACTGTAGTACATATAGGTGTTGTTAAGTATTTTTCTGTGGTAGTTACACTTTCATTGTCATTCACCTAGTTCACCTTTATCCCTAATTTTATTTTTGTGAAAGGACATGCTTGTCACCTAGCGTGTAGTGCACCTGCAACCTGTATCACTTGATAAAAATAAAAACAAGTTATTTATAAAAAGTCAAGGCATTATGCTTATACTATCACTGGAAAATCCATAGAATGTTGATATTGCTCTAGGGTTTTTGATTACTAATAGTCAATGTAACTACAGTAGACATGATTTAGAAGTTGAATTAAGTTTAATATTTAGGGCTTACTTTTCATTATGTACTACTGCTACAAGGGGAAAATGTCTACTGGAAGAATGCAAAATTTCTTCATTCTGCAGTTCTGTTGCAAATTATTTCCCTGTCATCAAGTAGAAAAGAAAGTCACTTCTTAACTTCTTAAAAAAAAAAAAAAAAAAGAATAAGAACAAGAAAAAGAAAAGAAAAAAAAAAAAAGAGCAACAGGTTAAGGTCAAATGATGCCAATCTAATGTTATTTACACTGATTTTACACTTCTACTTGAATGAAGCTACTTTGATTTTTCACTCTTCATGGATCAGAATTGCATTCCCTGTTTTAATGTCACTGTAACACTGCTGTATTTTTTTCCCTTCATTGTTCTCACTTGCTAATGTCAATTTCTTTCTTTTATCACATTCTGATGAAGATGCCAGAGGAAAGCATCATTAGCAAATACAGAAGTCTTGAGCGACTGAGCTCCCATCTCTGGGAAAATCAAGCCACTGATATTTAAACACAAATTCCTTCATTTGACAAAGTCAATCTGGCAGTCCTCTACCAGCCAGGACAACTGAACTCCCAGTCTAACTCAAGAATGAGCTTTTTGGATTGCTGGGGGTTAAATCAAGCTGCCAGGAAAGCCAAGGGAGAGGATCTGACTCCCAGACGCCTCAGCTAGGGAAATTAATCCTGGAGCTTAGCATCTGTATCCTTCAAATGCCAAGCTTGCCCCAGTTGTGTGTTTCATTGCTGGGCCAGATTAAAAAAGAATGATGAGCAGGAGCAGGTTCTGCACTATCAGTGACAAAAGAAGGAGGGGAAAAAAAAAAAAAAACAGAAACAAAAAAACTTTGAATCAAGCATGTCTTGCCATTGCATATGTATGCTAATGCACTCTGAAACAATGCCCTACTTTAAAGCTATGTCAAGAAAAACCAGTCACATCTGTCAGTTTGTTTTTGCAAACAGTGTGGCAGTTAGAGGTGACAAATTTGTGCAGGTTCAAACTCCCATTAGGGTGCCACCTGTCAAGTTTTTCTTTGAGTATATAGGTTTATAAAATGTATTTTGTTTCAGGGTGATAGCAATCCTCATCAAGCATTCCACTCTCGCATGCACCCTGTACACTCATGTAATGTGATTTCAAAATACAGATGGACTCCACCTGCTAAACTCAAATCCAGATCTGGGTGTAGTTCCCCTTACAAAGTTCAGACATTATATTCTGGGGATTTGAACTAGTCCCACTGTAGATTGGAATCCATCTGTGAAGCTGGATATGTACGCAGGTTCTAAAATCCCTACTTCATAATTCATGTCAAGATCCTCGTGTTTTTATTTGTGTAAATGTAAGATGCCTAGGAGCAAATTCTGACATTTTGCCTACCCATACTTCAGGAAGAAAAACCAATCCTCTTTAACTCTACCATTTTAGAATCTAGCATTTTCCAAAACTCAGTAAAATTGTCCTTTGCTTTTCCCCTTCTCAAAACAAAATTTGAGAGCTTCAATTATGTCACTGGGAGACAAAATACAGGACAAAATATCACTGATCCTCTGACCATATTGATGGTAGACATAGAGTGAATCAGCAAAGTGAGATCCAACATAACAAAACTTGGTTTTAGAGATGTTCCTCAAAGATGACTTCCCTGGTGATATCTATACAATTTAAAGGGGAGAAAAATTAAACATAGAATCACAGAATCATAGAATAGTTTGAGTTGGAAGGGGCATTTTAAAGGTCATCTAGTCTCACTTCTCTGCAGGATCTTCAACTAGATCAGGTTGCTCAGAACCCCGTCCAACCTGGCCTTGAATATTTCCAGGGATGGAACATCTTCCACCCCTCTGGGCAACCTGTTCCAATGTTTCACCATGCTCATTGTAAAAAATTTCTTCCTTTTATCTAGCCTAAATCTACCTCATTCTAGTTTAAAACCATTACACCGTGTCCTATCACAACAGGCCCTGCTAAAGTGTTTCTCCCCATCTTTCTTATAAGCCTCCTTTAGGTACTGGAAGACCACTATAAGGTCTCCTCGGAGACTTCTCTTCTCCAGACTGGGCAACCCCAGCCTGTCCTCATAGGAGAGGTGCTCCAGCCCTCTGATCATCTTCGTGGCCCTCCCTCAGACTCACTCCAACTGGTCCATGTCCTTCTTATGTTGAGCACTCAAAAGCTGGACACAGTACTCTAGCTGGGATCTCACCAGAGAAAGTAGAGGGGAAGAATCATAGAATCATAGAATCACAGAATCATAGAATAGTTTGAGTTGGAAGGGGCATTTTAAAGGTCATCTAGTCTCACTTCTCTGCAGGATCTTCAACTAGATCAGGTTGGTCAGAACCCCATCCAACCTGGCCTTGAATATTTCCAGGGATGGAACATCTTCCACCGCTCTGGGCAACCTGTTCCAATGTTTCACCACGCTCATTGTAAAAAATTTCTTCCTTTTATCTAGCCTAAATCTACCTCATTCTAGTTTAAAACCATTACACCTTGTCCTATCACAACAGGCCCTGCTAAAGTGTTTCTCCCCATCTTTCTTATAAGCCTCCTTTAGGTACTGGAAGACCGCTATCAGGTCTCCTCGGAGACTTCTCTTCTCCAGACTGGGCAACCCCAGCCTGTCCTCATAGGAGAGGTGCTCCAGCCCTCTGATCATCTTCGTGGCCCTCCCCCAGACTCACTCCAACTGGTCCATGTCCTTCTTATGTTGAGCACTCAAAAGCTGGACACAGTACTCTAGCTGGGATCTCACCAGAGAAAGTAGAGGGGAAGAATCGTCTCCCTTGACCTGCTGGCCATGCTTCTTTTGATGCAGCCCAGGATGTGGTTGCTTTTCTGGTCTGCAAGCGCACATTGCTGGCTCATGTTGAGCTTCTCATTCACCAGCACTCCCAAGACCTTCTCCTCAGGGCTGCTCTAGATCCGTTCTCTGCCCATGATAATCCAGCTCCATAGTTTCAGTAAGACATCTGTAGCTTTATGCTGCAAGATGACTCTGTGCATGTTACATTTAAGGAAGATGATGTCTTGCTGGTAGGAAATGTATCTCCTTGAATCGCTACAATGTGCTATAGGGAAGGATAATTTTTTTATCTGCATTATAGAGAGGCCAGAGTACACCGAATTTGTTGATAAGAAATGAGGGCTGGGAGAAGTAGCAGAGTGAGAAACTCGTAAATGCTATTTAGCTGTTCTTGCTTATGCTGGAGGAATCTATAAGTAAGTATATATCAGAAACTGGGGTACAATGCTCAGATTAGCAGATACCCTGCTTTCTCCAGAAAGATCACACATCAGAATACAACTCAGTCTTTTGCAAGTCTATACACAGCCATTTTCTTCAATACAGGTGGTCATGCCTACTAGTTTAACATCATGTGCCATGGATGGGTTTATGTGGCCAGACTGTATCCAGAACATTCTCTCAGTGTTAGACTTTGACTGATATGAGATATCTTTGTAAACATAAGCACATGCAAAAAGCAGAAAATTGTTTCTGCAACCACTTCAGACAAAATAAAAATAATTATTTTTTTAATTTGTTCCTCACTCCATGAATAATGGTTTGGTCAACATGGCTGAAACTTGCAAAAGCTTCTATTGCTCTTAAAGGACACAGTACTTAAGATGATGTAATTTTAAGCAATACCACTTTGGAGAGCACTGGAGTCAAGTTGTTTTAAAAATTCAGTTTTCATTTTCTTAAGTAGGAAAGCAAAAGGTCTATATTACCCAAATAGCTACTCATTTTGAAAACATTGGACCACACTACTGAATATTGTTGCTCATGCATAGCTTTGCTACAATATACATTTGCTATTGCTACAATGGAGATGAATACATAGACAAATATTTGGGAGAACGAAAGGAAATGTTTCTACATAGAGAAAATGCAGTTTATCCAGTTTAAAAAAAAAACAAACACAAAACTTTTGATGGTAGAATTCTCTCCAACTCCAGAAATTGTTTTTCCAGTATTTTTTTTGTTTTTCAGAAACTCCTTGTTTTCAGATTCTTAGGGAAAAAAAAAAAACATATCTTTTTCTCTTTCACAAATGAAAATGTAAGACAATCTCTCCACTATTTTCTGGGAAAAAAAAAAAAAAAAAGTGTGTCTGCCAGAGGACAGATTTAAGCTCTGAGCTCAGTTATTTTCCACAGATTATCAGAAAAGACTGATAGATAAATGTGTGAGCTGTTGTAACAAAAGGAATGTATACGTTATTCATTTGCTGTAACTTACTATGTGAGCATTACAATGTTTGTTAAAAACTGAAGTAGCTGGAGCTAAGGGAGGAAGTTTTCCTTTGTGCTTTGTTATATCTGTTTTACTCAGGACCACATTGACTCCTGCCCCAGAAGACTTGGCCTTTTCTCTAGAGCAACTGAGTAAGCTTCACTGGAAGAAATATCTGAAACACATAGTGAAGCAGGCAGAGAAAACCACAGAAAATGGGGACTTTTAAATATAATGGAGCCAAGAGGCTTATAAGAAAAACAAGGAACTTTCTTGCAGCAGAGGTGGACAAGAGGGATGCAGACTGTATAGAAATTGCTCAATTAAAGATTTGCTGGCTGAAAAACAAGACACTTTTGCCTAGTTTGAGTTTATTTTGGAGTTGTTTGTTTGTTATACTTCTGACAAAACACAGCTTTAAAGATTGAAAGATATAAAGATTGATTTTCTTATCTTTTAGTATGCTCTAAAGAAAGAATGGAGTAGTTCCACTCCACGGCCTTGGCTGCCTGGGGTCCTATCCCAACACTTTTGTAAGCTCTTTCTTCAGCTCCATAAAGCAAGCACAAAAGAAACTCTGGTATAATTTAGGCTATCTGACTGTAGATCAAAAAAAAACCCAAAACCTGAAATTATCTACCAAATAAAGAAAATCTGTATGTTTCATGATAATGTAAAAACAAAGTTATTAATATGGGACACCTTGAAGATACAAAGTAAATGGAACAAACTGCAGCTGGTACTAATTCTAGAATTTTGATTAGGAAATTATAAATATGGATATGTATTGTTGAATCATACAATTCAAATCAAGCAATGAAATTTATTAGCTGATGAGAAATGTTGTGGAGGTGGCAGAAAAGCTCTCAGAATAGAACCTGTTTCCTAATCAGATCAGAAACACATATTCTATCAAGCAGATGAGTCAAACTGTAATTCAATAACTTTAAATACACAAACCAGATATTATGAATCACCTTTGCAAAAAAAGGCCATTATCTACCTGCACAAAATACTGTGTAGGTAATCTTTTCCATACCACTTCTTTTGTGTCATAAGCCATGTTATTGAGGACTAGATGTCATAAAAGAGCTAAGTGCTTATCTAACTTAGATACGCTGTAGCATTTAATTTTAAGCCTAGTTCCCAGAATGAAATTCAAATCTCAGAACTAAGTAAGCAGATGTAACTTGTGTACAAGGCATGAAGGGTATCTCAGAAGGGTAATGAAAAAAGCCCATGATTAACAAGAAGCCAAAAATAAGACACAAGGAAATGCTGATCATTAAACTTGCCTGAAATCCAGTACTATGTCGGGAACTTCAGTCCCAAAAAACCTAGGCACCCTTCTCCATTTCGGATCCAGGTCTGAAACTCTCTCCTGGGCCTAAACTGCAATTACTGTTCTTTCACAGAAAGAGATATCCTGGACAGAGCTTAAGGTATATTTACATCTTGGAAGAAGGAACAGTGCTTGTCATGGGAACAGTGCTTGTCATGGGAAAAGCATGGATTTAAGCCCTTCTGAACCCTAAGGAATTCGCTTTTCTTCATTCAGAATTGTTTGTTGAGTTTACCCAGTGATTATTCCATATAAAATACATAAACAAAAGCTGGTGGAGAAGAACCCAGGATGATCCCCCTAGCTAGGGGACTTCTTCAACAACTGAATTATGGAGCTATTCTTCTTTAGAATGTCTTCCTGATCCTGCACATTTCCTGCAGTTCTACAGTGTTACCATGGTACAGCAGTAAAGCATTGACAGGAACATGGATCCATATGTCCACATAATTCCATTTGACTCACTCTTTGCTGCACGTGCTATGAATTGAGTTTTTAGGTGGCACCTCTGGCAGGTGGCAATGCTGGGTTTCATATCCTTTATGCCTAAAAATCAGAAAGACTAAGATCTTTTGTTTCTCTAGTGGTTGCTCTACCTACCGGGGGAGAGAAAAGTGAGGAGGGAAGGAAAAAATTTATTCCAGTCAAACCTTAAAAAGAAAGTAGATTCAACAGTATTTTATTATGGGCTTCATTCAACTTGGTTGAGCTCCTACTTTCTAGATCCCAACAAAGTGTAGGTGGGTGCTCTTAGTCTGAGTAGTTCTGGGTATGCACAAAAAAAAAAAAAAAAAAAAGAAGAAATGGGAACAATAAGGACATTTCAGGCTGATATGAACATGGAATTTTAAACCTTTTTACATATAGGCAGATACTAAGAAAAGATTTCTTTATGTAGTAATACTGGCTGTAGTGTACATTTGCACTGCTCAGTGGAGAGCAGGTCCACAGGGAGGATAATGCATATTCCTTGCCAAGCACTCCATAGAGTTTAAAACCATTACATTCTGTATAACTTAAAATGCATCCTAAAATGCCTATTTATCAATTCCGTACATATTCAAAGCAACTTGCAGTATGTGGTATTCAGTTCTACAAAATTGCCCAAAACAACTTATCTGCTGTGTATTCGCCATATGGCATGACCTTTCGAAATATACACATAAAATGGACTTGAAATTGACAAATTCAGGGCCATACCATCACCTGGCCCATCAGTGCTGCCAGAAGAGGAATGAAACAGCAAGAATGCTTCTACTCTGTTCCAGAATCACTCAAAAAAGGCACCATATAAGTTTCAAGAAGGACCTAGACCTATACTTAAGACACAATACACATATTTTTTGAGAATTCCCAAGTCTTGTTTTAGATCCCTAGTACTCATTGAAACTGAACTTTGGAGACTAATTTTGAAAGGTTCTCATGTGCAAGAAAAATTCTGTAGCTAAACAGACATTAAGAAACTATTTACAAGCAATGATAGGTTCTTAATTTCATACACAAGTGGTATCAAAATCTTGCTTGAAAATACCAAATAAAAGTAAAAGATGCTTTTCATTTTATTTAGGTGCAATCAGCAAAATTTTTCTACTGCTAACTGAATAAAAATGGGTTAATTGTGAAATTACTCTTCAACATTAAGCCAGTTTACACAGAGAAATAAGAAGGACGAAGAATTTTAGAAATATAATTTAAATGAAGCAAATGCAGTATAAGTAGATCTACATTCTGAAAGAGAAAAGGTATGTATTATTCAGAAAAACATTACTAACATTACTAAAACAGGTAAAAAATAAATTACGCAGAAAAAGTAAAGATGTGGAGACTATTTACTTACATTTTGAAGTTCCTGTTATAAATAAAAGATACTTTAAAATACCTGTACAAAATAATCACAAAACTGGTGAAAGTGAGTTTAATAAAACACTGTTAATAGACATCTAGAATCTGCCTGTGGACATGAAATTTGTTAAGCTAGGAGACCTGTGCCTGCTGAATCTCATCCTGGATGGTCACTTGCATCCCTCAAATATAATCTGTTCTGATAGCAGTTTATCCTTTTTCTGTATGTTTTTAATTGACTATCATCTGTGTCAAAGAATAGAGAATTGGGTCTTGTACCTCATCAGCTACAGGTCATAACTCTTTTTCATTCAAATGAATATCTAAGTGAGATTCATGAACTGAATAGTGTAGAAATAACTCTTATTACTACATCAGTACAATAGTAAGGTTTTGACAAAAACAACTAAGGCCCTGTTTGCCTAAAGGGAAAAGAATAATTTTATAAGCTACGGTGAGAAGAGAGAGGGATGATTCATTCTGGGATCCTTAGAAATCAATGAAAAAGAACTATATTTCATCAGAGGAATGAATTGTCCACCTCCATGTGGTTACTAAATAAGATACAAAAATAAAAAAAAAAAAGAGTAGGAAAAAGTGTTTTGGACAGAGAAATATCAATACAAAGCAAAAATGACAGATCACTGGGTTTTTACTTATGTTTTCGAAGAACCTACCTCAAATAATATTGAACCAGAATCATAAATGACATTGCCTAAAGAAATCAGGAAATAATCTCTGAATGTAATTAATTACATATATATGTATGTCCTTAGTCAATTTAAAAAATAAAATCAAAATAGGTGAGTAAAAACAACTATGTTACATAAGCTATTACCTACCTCATTTGTCAGGAGTCAAACAGAAATGGTCTTCAACAGCAGTAGCAGCAGCCAAACTGTGTTTTAACATTGATGAGCAACCCACTGAATTAGCCCTGGGAGCCTCAAAACTCACAAGCAGTGCTCCAGGTGGATTCATGCACTACTGCTTTATAAAACAGCAGAGGTACAAATGGAATAGAAAGGACTATTCTTACATGTATATGGATCAACAGTCATTTCAGAAACCATTTTGAATTGCATTGTTAGGGCCCTTCTGTGCTTTAAACTGGGATAAGTCTGTTAATTCAATTCATTTATTTCATCTGCATTACGCAGGCATCAAAATGAAGAAACCCAGTAATGAGACAGGCAACTATTTTCAAAATTCTTTGGGGATCTCGCATGTCTATTTACTCCTCTTCCTGTTCCCTCTTCTGAACAATCACTGTCATTGTCTTTGTCTTGACTCTTCTCCATCAATGCTTCCACTGCCTTCAGCAAACTCCTTTTACCCTCCAGAGTTACACTGCTTCCATTGAGGACAACGCGATAACTTCCACTCATTCACTGGTCCAATGCTAAAGCCTAGCTTACTAAATTTTCATCTTTGTCTGAATTTCTCTATCTCTGTTTTTCTAATTTTTTCACTTCTTTGAATTAGCTTATGATCGTGTACTCCGGCTCCATTAGAAAAATCTCTCTGTTGCTCTTGTATTTCACTCATACTCCACAGTGTTTATATTATTTAATCACGTGAAGAGTTCTGGGAAATAGTATAATGAAAGGCATTATATGAAAAAAAAAAATGTACATTGTATTTTAATTTGGTTTGGTTACTTCAGTGTGTTTATATGTTTCAAGATTTTCTTCCCTAATAGTTAAATTCATTTATGTCACAGATGTTTGGTTATTGGTCTCCTGCCTCTTCTTAGAGGTACTGTAATTGAGCACCTGCGTGCGGGGACAGAGGGAATTGGGGGTTCTTGATTAATTTTCTCCAGCTATAAATTATTTATTGTCTTCTACCATTCTCTGTCATCCTCTTTGGGACTCTTTTAAACTGCCAGAGATACCTATTTACTTTTAATTGATTACTACTCTGTGCTCATTGAGTTTTCCTAGATGACAAACACAGAAGAAATATTAAAATTAGCCGTATCTAACTACAATAGGAAGGCACAGCACAAATTATTGCTAATAATGGAGCTTAATCTTTCAAAGTACTGAATTCCAGGTAGAAAAATCACATTAGCCTCAAAGAATGAGCAGTGTGTTTAAACTTCCTGGGTAGCCTGCTGTAGCTGACCCTCTTTAAGCTCAAGGATGGACTATCTGAACTCCAGAGTTCCCTTCCCACCTCAGCAATTCTATGATTCTGTGACAGACCTAACTAAGCACCACGTTGTCTTTTTCGTAGAAAATTAGGAAAGTTAATTTGGCTCCCTACAAGCCATGCACAAACCTGGACAAGCCTCAATACTTCTCCGATCTGTTTCTCTGTAAGTAAAATTAACCTAATAGTACTTGCCTTCTTCAATGTGGCACTTGCATATACGTTTTTTAAAAAATTACATTTTGACTATGGTTTTTATATTAGTATTATAACTGTCTCTGTTTTAACACACACTGTCTTCAGTATCTGCCAAGCATTTATCTCACAAAGATTAATGGGACACTGAAAATAATGCTACCTCTTCAGATGTTAATTTTGTCATTCTGGCTCAGAAAAAGCCCTTGAATGAGGAGAAAAAAAAAAAATGTTATCTTGTCACAGGAAAATATTGCCCATATTGTCATGTGGAAAAACAGTCTACCTGACAATATCTGGAGAATAGCAGTAGCTGTTACTTCATGGTAGCAGAGTCATTATAATATACCAAATAAATACAAGGTCAAAGGTGTGGCACCAGAGAAGTCAGGAAAATAATAACAACATTTGTAGGCGCCAGTGGAACTGTTAGCAACTTAACATCCAGGTTCAGTATCTGACTGAAGACTCAATACACTTATAAATGGATGTATGTGAGCCAACATCGTCTGTGGAAAACATCAAAATATAGACAAATCATATTGTAACTGACTACTTAAGTGACTTAACAAAATATTATAGACTCACATGACAGAATCCATCACAATCTTCAGCAGTATTTTAGGTATATCAAGAGTGGGATTTTTTAAAGCATTCAGATGATCTGGGAGTACAAATAAACATAGCTACAATTTACTATATTGAAATTATCAGAGGTGAGAAAAACATTACAATTCACCATATCATCTCTGTCTGAAACCCTGGACTCTGCTTCTTGAAAAAACATTCTTGTTGGAAAAGGAAACTAAAATAAGGACAGTCATGTCTGCCTTCAAAATATTTATTTATATAGCGCGGAAGGACAACACACTCAATATTTGTATTGTCATACAGAATGCATACAAGGCCTTACCAGCATACAAAGCTATACCATCCCATTAGGTTTTTCTGGGAAGAAAAAATGATGATACATAACATACTGCTATATCTAAAGCTCCTGTCACAGTGCTGCTGGTATGCTGTTGCTCAACTTTGATCAAATTACTTTACAGCCATATTTTACACATATGATGAGAGATCCTCAAAAAGATAATTGAATTCCTCTTTCCTGAACAGTCAAATAAATCCTTGTGCTCCCTCTGCACTTACTACCTGCATACACTTCAAATGGTCTACTGTAGTCAAAAGCAGCCACTGTAAAGTAAACTATGTAGCACCTTCCCTGTATTAGTGCCACGTGCCATTAACACCCTTTGCTGAAACCTATAGGCAAAGAACATGTGGTGGAACACAAAATCTGCAATAAAAATCTTAAATTACTTATCCTGATTATTTATTTAATAAACTATTCAGCTTTCTTTATTATTGAGTCCCTTCACAAAGCATGAGCATATTTAGTAAAACATACTTTTTCATGTTTTGTATGACCATAGGCATTAGTATTCACACTTGAATTTTAAAAAGTATCTGGGATGGTATTTGCTCAGCCCAATGTATAGTCACCCTCCTCTCTGAACAGGACTCTTTCAGAGAAGGCTGACTCTCAAATCTCAGCAATATTTCTATAATCAAATACAATTACAGCAAAAATAAAACCATCATAGCAGATTTCCCATGTATAAACTAAAATTCTTTGAACGAACAGTAAGAAGATTTACTCATTGTAGTGGTTTAGCCCCATTAGAGACCAAGCTATGCAATCTCTTGCTCACTCTCCCCACCCTCTGAGAGAAGAGTGGAAAGATAATATAACAAAAACTTGAGGTTTGAGATAAGGACAGGGAGAGATCATTCAAGTTACCATTACGGGCAAAACAGACTCAACTTGGGGAAAACTACTTCAATTTATTATTAATAAAACCAAAGCAGGACAATGAGAGAGAACAAAAACTACTTCCTCCCACCCCTCCCCTCTTCCCAGGCTTAACTTCCTTTCAGATTATCTCTACCACCTTCCCTGCTCCAAGCAGTACAGGGGGAATAAGGAATGGGGGTTGTTGTCAGTTGATCACACATGGTTTTCTGCTGCTCCTTCGTCCTCAGGGGAGGAACTCCTCACATTCCTCCCTGCTCCAGTGTGGGGTCCCTCCCATGGGCTACAGTCCTTTGTGAACTGCTCCAGCATGAGCCCTCTACAGGCCACAGCCTCCTTCAAGCATCCATCTTCTCCGGTGTGAGGGTCCTCCATGGGCTGCAGGTGGATCTCTGCTCCTCCATGGGCCTCCATGGGCTACAGGGGGGACAGCCTGATCACCACGATCTTCACCAAGGGAAGAATCCCCTGGCAGGGGAATCTGCCAGGAGCAACTTTACTCCCCCTCATCCTTCTTCACTGACTTTGGCATCTGCAGCTGTTCCTCTCACAAGAAATTCTTCACAATCAGGATCAGGCAGACGCCTCCCGTGTTCTCTTCACATCTCTCTCCACTTCTTGCAGCCGGGCTGGGCTGAGTCAGGCCCAGTCTGGCCTCCTCTGGCGGGAGGCCAGATGGTGAGGGCCACAAGGCCCACAAGGCTCATGCCACGTCTGCTGTGGACTCAGTGGGGTCCACCAGACAAAGGGGAAACTTCTAGCAGCTTCTCACAGAAGCTGCCAATTTAGCCCCCCACACTACACAAAACCAGCACTCTCATTTAAACACAATGCATCAGAGACTGGATTTTTTTTTTATTTCCTAGCCAAGTATATTGATAGTATTTTAACTAAGCCATCATCTTTATTGCACTTCTACAAAGACCTTATCATAAACCAGCAGTGCTTGAGGCATACTAAAATTGTAAGGATTTTCTCTCTCAAAGAATTAACACGATTCCCCTCTGGCACTGCTTAGAAATTCTTCATTTGCTCCACAAACATTAAAATGCTGGCAGAGCACGAGTGTAAGAGAGAACACCAAATTAGCAGTATTTAACAGCATTCATAATCAGCCTAATTATTATAAATGATTTATTGAAGGTTACTATCATGTAACACAATTAGTAATAGAAAATAAAAGGACAGGAAGTTTTCAAAATTAAAACCAAAGTTACAAACATTGTAAATATTAGTGCTTTAGCACCATGGCCCAACTACTTTTGATTAGCAATGCTAAAGCGATACTATCAACCCTTCTAAAGCAGTTACAATTCCTAGTGATTAGCCCTGTTTTTTCCTGTCCTTCATTTGTCTATTGACCTGTGGTAGGTGGATATCATGAGTACCCTTACAGCAAGCTATTGTGTTTCAGTAAAATTTGAATTTAAAGTATGTCACTTTTCCTATTCAGGACAGTTTTAGTAATTTCAGACCCACCCTTAGAAGGTAGATTGCAGCTTCTCCAGAAACTTGATCAAAGGGTGTTGAGCTCTTGTTCCAGCTGACTATTGACTAGGGAGGGTCATGAACCATTTCAACAGGTACTAGGGACATCCCAACACAAGTACTGGATCTAGAGTGGATCTCAAAGAAACAGCATTTTGTGCAGATGGGAGCAAGAAACTCTGATGATGAAAGTGTACATATGGTCAGCCACAGTAGACACAACACAGAGCAGAGTCCCCAGTACTTACTGGAGCAACTATTCCAGATCAATGGAGACCTCAATCCAGTTGGAGCTTCTAAGGATGGATGCAGCTCTGCAGACCTAGGGCCACAGGGATGCCTGGAGCCTCTCACTGATCCAGTGGTCAAAGATGATGGATTCCTCACTTACAGGACATGAGCAACAGGGAGAGCTTGTGTCACCAAGTCAAGGAGCTGTGGGAGGAGGTCAGCAAGCTGCTCAGTATCAGGGATGACAAGAAAGCTATTGAAGTGTGTCCAGCAAATCCTCTTTGATGATCTCAGGCTACTAAGAAGATATGAGATCCACCTGACTGTGTGGGGAAGACGCAACTTCACCAATAAGCCAGCCAACCTTATGAGGAGAGCTTTAAACTAGGAATGACAGAGAACAGAGATGATCATCCACGATCATGTGAGAGTGGATTGGGATGGCAAGCAAAGGATGCTAGATCATGTGGACAGGAGAGACCTTATAATCAACAACGCTGGGCTGAAAGGGGGCCAATGTAAGCATATGCATTTAAATAAAGAAGTGACTACAGGACTGCACAATAGGTAAAGCTCTTGTATGTTTTCTGGGAAATCAGCAAGGCTGGATGCCCATCTGAAGTGCTTCTACACTAGGACAGAAAACATGGGAAACAAAGAAGAGGAATTAAGAGGTGTGTGTGCATTTACTGGGCTGTGATCTTAAGGGGTCCCCAAGGCCAGTGCAAAAGTCCAGAACAAGGAATACTTATCATCTGTGGAAGAGGATCAGGCAGGGAACATTTAAACAAGTTGGACATACAAAAGTCCATGGGGTCTAACAGAATCATAGAATGGGTTGGGTTGTAAGGGACCTTTAAAGATTATCTAGTCCAAGCCTGCTGCCACAGACAGGGACACTTTTCACTAGATAAGGTTGCTCAAAGCCCTGTCCAGCCTGACTTTGAAATTTTACAATGGGGCATCCACGTCTCTAAGCAACTTGTTCCAGTGCCTCAGCATGCTTTTCACAAAAAAAAAAATTCTTCCTTGTGTCTACTCTAAATCTACCCTCTTTCAGTTTAAAACCATTACTCTTTGTGCTGTCACTACAGCCCCTAGTAAAAAGACTCTCTCCATCTTTCTTATAAGCCTGCTTTATAAATTGGAAGGCCACAAAGAGGTCTCCCCAGAGCCTTCTCTTCTCCAGGCTGAACAACACCAGCTCTCTCAGCCCTTCTTCATTGGAGACATATTCCAGACCTCTGGTCATTTTCATGGCCCTCTTCTAGACCTGCTCTAACAAGTTCATGTCTTGCTTGTGCTGGAGACCCCAGAACTGAATGTAGCTCTCCAGGTGGAATCTCATCAGAGCAAGGTAGAGGGGGAGAATAATCTCCCTCGACCTGCTGTCCATGCTTCTTTTGATGCAGCCCAGGATGCAGTTGGCTTTCTGGGCTGCAAGCACACATTGCCAGCTCATGATAAATTTTTCATCCACCATTATCCCCAAATCCTTCTCCACAGGCCTGCTCTCAATCCATTCATCCCTCATTTCATACTGGTACTGGGGATTGCCGTGACCCAAGTGCAGGATCTTGCACTTGGCCTTTTTGAACTTCATAAGATTCACATGGACCACTCCTCAAGCTCACCAAGGTCTCTCTGGATGGCATCTCTTCCCTTTACAGTGTCAACTGAAACTCTCAGCTTAGTGTGATCTGCAAACTTTCTGAGGGTGCACTCAATCCCACTGTATATGTCACTGATGAAGATAATAAATAGTATAGATCCTTGAAGGACACCATTCATTGCTAATCTCCACTTGAACATCAAGCAGTTTACTGCAACTCTTTGCATGTGGCCATCCAGCCAATTCCTTATCCATCTGACAGTTCATCCATCAAACCCATACCTCCAATTTAGCAGCAAGAATGTTGTGGGAGACCATATCAAAGGCCTTACTGAAGTCCAGGTAGATTATATCAGTAGCTCTTCCCTTGTCCAGTGTCATGGTTTAACTATGGTCAGCAATCAAGTACCACACAGTTGCTCCCCCAGGTGACAGGGGAGAGAATCAGGAAGAAAAGAAAACTTGTGCGTTGAGATAAAGGCAGTTTACTAGGATAGCAAAAGCAAAAAAAAAAAAAAAAACCAACAAAAAAACCCCAACTGTACATGTATAATAATGATAATAATACTAAAAGAAAAAAAAAAACAAACAAACAAACAAAACAACGAATGATGCACAATTTCTCACCAACACAGCCTGTCCCAAGCAGCAATCATGGAATGAAAGAAAAAAAGCATAAATGATCCCAGAATGATTCTGAAGAGCAAGAGAGGAAAAAAGAGACCTCAACGGCTCACCCTCCCGCTTAAGTATTGAGCGTGATGTTTATGGCACAGAATACTCTCTTTGCCCAGTTTGGGTCAACTATTCTGGCTATATCCCTCCCAGCTTCCTGTACCTGTACATTAGTGAAACGTGGGAAGACAGACAGCAACCTCGGTCTCTTTAGCAACAACTAAAAACATCAGTGTACTTATCAGCATTCTTCACATAGGAAATCAAAGACACATAAGATACTGAGAGGAAAATTAACTCCATCCTAGCTGAAACCAGGACATCCACAGATGCAGTCATTCCATTGTAGATTAGTCAGGCACAGTTTGCCCTTGGTGAAACCATAGTGGCTGTCTCTAATCACCTCTCTGTCTTCCATATGTTTTCACTTAACTTCCAGGAGGTTCTGTTCCATGATCTTACTGGACATTGAGGTAAGGCTGACTGGTTGGTAATTCCCAGTGTCCTCCTTTTCACCCTTTTTAAAAATGGGTGTGACATTTCCTTTTTTCCAGTGGATGGGGTCTGTGCCTCTGTAGGATGCACCTAAAAATTCTGAAGAAGCTGTATGATGTCATTGTGAAGCCAATCTCGATTACTTTGGAAAGGTCATGGTGATCAAGTGAGGACCCTGAGGAACTGGAAGAAAGAAAATGTCACCCTACCTTCAAGAAAGGCAAGAAGTAAGATCCAGAGAACTACAGTTCAGTCAGCCACACATCAGCCCTGAAGAAGGCAATGGAGCAAATAACACTGGAAACCTTTTCCAAGCACATAAAAGGAAAGAAGGTGATTGGAGTAGTCAGAATGGGTTTATAATGAGGAAGTCATGACTGATCAACCTTGTATCCTTGCACAACAAGATAACTAACTGAGTGGATAAGAGGAGAGAGGTGGTAGTTGCTTATTTAGCCTGTAGTGAGGTTTTCAAGACTGTCTCTCATAGCATCCTCACAGATAAACTGAGGGAGTGTGGATGAAGTAAGTGGAAAGTAGTGTGGACTGAAAACTGACTGAACAGCTGGACTCAGAGGGCTGTGATCAGTGACATGAAGTTCAGCTGCAAGCCATTCTGCAGTGCATCCCCAGCTCAAAGGAATTTGTATGCCTGAGACACCAGTGTGCTTATGATAATATGATTTCTAATCACAAGTGTTTCAAACAGAAGAGTCTCCAATATCCCTTCAGAAAGAAAAGCACTAGCACCGGAGCAGTGTAGCTGTTTATCTACAGGATTTCTTAGACATTACTTCAAGTACTTATTTTCAGTTAAAGCTGTCTTCATAACAGTATGTAAAAAGGAAACTTACCCATAGAGACAGGCATCAGCCTCAGTATTAAGACTTGCTGTGAATCAGTTTGAAAATAAATGCCATTAGGGAGCTCATGTATTTAAAAGTGAGCTTTAACCTTATCTTTTTTATTTGGTTTATCACAAATGGCGTAATCCCAAATGAGGTCTATCTATAATGCTACTCTCAACGCTACATACATGGTTAGTTGCAGGAGTTTACACCTACACGTCTTTTATACATCCTTAAGACCTTCAAAGTAAAATGAATTTTAGTTGTGAATTATAGAGGGGCAAATAAAACAAATCAAAGGCAACTACCCTAGGAACTTTAAAGAAAAACAAGTAAGAGTGCATGCTTATGCAAGGCAACAATATAATGCAGTTCGTGAAAACATTTTCTTTTTTTTAAGTTATGATGACTAAAATAAATGATGCAATTGCAATCATAAGTAAATGCGATGCAAAGGACAAGAAGGGTAATACAGTTGAGATGCTAAGTTGATCAGATCATAAAGACAAGTGGAAAGGGAGAGGAAAGATAGAAAACAGAAAGGGAAGATACATGGAGAATCTACAAACTAATGGTGTAGAACAGCAAACCTAGCAGTTCTGGGCCACCATCTCTGAGCTCGGCTCTTTGTCATTCTTCATTAAGGGATTCTGAGATCCGAGTTTCTGCTGCAAGTAATTGTTACATATTTCCAAAACCATACCAGCCAGTGCTAATTCGCTCCGTGGTAAAGGCAACTATTGCCCTTGAGCATGGAATACTCTGGGAAACAATTTATCCTTCTAATACTCGGAAGAGGAGATATGACGCTAGCACAGGAACAGACACTGGTGTGTGCAGCAGTCATGGGTAATGCTTCATTTACTTAAATAGCTCTCTTTTTCCCCTCTCTCTCCTTCCAAACTCCTTCCCAGTTACTCATTATTGCCGCACTGAGCTGAATTAGTGGTGCTTTAAAAAGAAGCGAGAAATGGCATAATAAAAGAAGATCTAGAATGCAAAATAAGCGAGAAACATACTGCACTGAAAAATAAAATTGCTAAATTAATAAATAATGAAAAATGAATGAAAAAGAATGTTACCACTTACTCTTCAGCAACATCTATGACTTAACAGTACTAGCACCACATAGCACAGTCTTTGTTACAAATGAACAATTTAATTAATTACTAATTAAAAAGGGTGTTGAAACACTATATGCATACATACAAACAGATGAAGATAGATAAATTAAAAATAAATTGTTTAACATAACCCCAATTAATGTTTACATTTATATAATACTATTGTACAAATGTTTGCATTTATATAATATCTGCTTTGTTTCAGGTAGAATAGTCACATGAGGGAAAACTGAATATGTAGTGCAATTCTTAGCCTTGGTGATCAATGTCTTCAAATAGAACTTGACTGTCTTTTCATTTTTTTGAAGCATAATTAGGAATAAATTTCTTGAAGTTGGAGTTACAATTAGACACACATTGTGATATATGAAGAATCCACTCTACTGGTATTGAAAAGAGATTTTATTTTTTTTTTTTTGGCATTTATTAAACATTAAACAATGATTATATCTAGTTCTTTGTTCTAGAGCCAACCTTGTGACTCAGCTCAGAGTACTTTCAGTCACTGCAAAGTTAATTTCTTTAACAAGAATCTAAACAAAGTGTGAATTCATGTATGCACTGAATGTGCCCCCATGGTATGATGGACATAAAGGTGTGAACCAGTGACTGGTTCTTTGAACTGCTTTGAGCCCTACACGTAGCAAGGATGTTCACTTTAGGAAATTTTGCTAAATCCAGTGCAAAGCTAAAACTCCAGACTTCATGTACGACAGACATAAATGCTAACATGACCTGCTTTGATCTGCTGATCCTTCCCCATTGGACTGAATTACTTATTAATGTAAATGTAGCCAATAACTTCTGGTACTTTACATTCAAACTCTTGTCCTTGGTGGGTATTATGTAACCATAACAGGCCCTGCTCCACATTAAAACTCTTTTTTTTTTGTCCACAAATTACCCTTTTTTATTATTTTTTTTTCCCAAATCAACTGTTTAACATCTCAGATCCACTTTAGAATTTATCTCTGCAGGAACATGCCTGTTGATTTGATGTGGCAGCAGGTGCTCAACTCCTTGCAAGTCTCTGAATGCCACAATGTCAGCCTTTCTGTATCTTCATTGATCCAAGCTGGTTTTGACTAGTCTCACCCCTTAGTTTGTGTAAGAAAATACGAGTGTCCATTTTTTATACTAAGTAGGAGTGCAGTGAATTACTTTCCTAATTTTAACACAACATCCATGACAGCAGATCCACTTGGTGTGGGGGAATGGGAGAACCTGTGCAGCAGGAATCAGTGCAGTACACTGGAGAGGATTATTGTCCCCAGTTCAGTCAGCTTTGGAAAACTAAATTTTGATTTCCTTGCTCTGTTAAATCTCCTACAACTATCAGGCTGAATTTGCTGTGTCTGTATACTTCTTCCTAATCTTCTTTGACACAATTCTCTTTC
>WHYT01015090.1:0-22217 GCA_009806455.1 Tetrax tetrax | reverse complement strand
GCTTGGCCTTGGCCAGCAGCGGGTCCGCCCTAGGCCCGGCCGAGTCCACTGAACAAAGGGGAGCGACTTCTAGCAGTTTCCTACAGAAGCTACCACCTTAGGCCCCCCCTTGCTAAACAAAACCAGAACATATACTAAGTAGGAGTGCAGTGAATTACTTTCCTAATTTTAACACAACATCCATGACAGCAGATCCACTTGGTGTGGGGGAATGGGAGAACCTGTGCAGCAGGAATCAGTGCAGTACACTGGAGAGGATTATTGTCCCCAGTTCAGTCAGCTTTGGAAAACTAAATTTTGATTTCCTTGCTCTGTTAAATCTCCTACAACTATCAGGCTGAATTTGCTGTGTCTGTATACTTCTTCCTAATCTTCTTTGACACAATTCTCTTTCGTTCTGTGTCTACCCACTGTTATTCCCCCATCCTTGCTCATATTGTCACCAACAGGTGGACAAATCAAGTAAACCTAAGAAACATGTTCACTGTAGCAGAAAACAAAAGCATTCATATCAAAAAAAAAAAAAAAGAAAAGCAGTAGAGAAAAAAAAAATGTGCATTTACTCACAGTTTCATTAATGTACTCAGTCTTAAGTTGAGATTTCATGAGGTAAATGGCCCAAATCAGGCTACAAAGACATTTGAAAATGCATATATATCTCAAGGCTCTATATGGCATTTGGCTTTAAAACAATTACTGGAGAATTCAATTAATTTTGCAGGGTACTTTATGCTGATCTGTAGATGTCATAAAAGAGAACTTCAGGCAAAAATAATGCTATCTTTTGGCTGAACATTGCAAGGCAAAGCAACTCTCCTGGGACAATCTATATAGCTAGCATTTCCTGTAGGAGCTTGGGAGATTGAAGGAGAGGCAAAGGAGGGAGAGAAGGTACTGTCAGCACTGAACACCTTTCAGTTTTACAATTACCTTTGAGTGATGGCTCTTGAGTCGCCATTTCAGGGTGGCATCCTTCAGCATAAAGGCAACTTGTACATGGTCAGTCTGAAGAAAGAGAAAACTATGTAGGTGCAGTGACGAAAAAAAAAGATGAAACCAACTAAATTGACATGAATGCTTTTCAGTTCAGTGTTGTAATTTGCTGCATTAGACAAAGTGAATTAGCTTAATATACAACTCTTTCCTGTATGATCTTAGATAAAGATCTTTATCTGCACAACACAGCACTATTCAAATAATCTGGGGAGAGAGGTAACCTAAAAAAAAAAACCCATGGTTCATACTTCTAAATGACTCTAGTTTGTTCCATTTTCAGCAAATACAGTGAAGGAGCAGGGCACCTGAGAGCTCAGATTCCTAAAACTGATTGTACTCAGTGGGTAGAATATAGAGAAGTCCAAGGGCTGCAGTACTTCTGCCCAATGAATAAGAGATTTAACAAGTCTATTCTGCAGCTGAATGAAGCCATGCCATAGCAAACTACCAAGACTCAAGAATGTCCATCTCTAAATTAAGTTAACCACTTCTTTTACTAAAATTGACCGTGCAAGGTATCAATGAACAGAGAAGTCTGACCCAATGTTTCTTTTCTCTTTCTATAAGCCTTCATGATTTCAATGTGAAAAGGAGACAGGAGAAAGGAAAATTTTGCTGCACAGTTATCAACATGTCTGATGTATGCCTTCATCCACCGAAGGAGTTCATTTAGTATTTTTGTGAAGGACTGCCTGAACATTAGTATCTGATGACTTTTGAAATACTCCAAGAAAGTAAAGACGTGTAGACAGGTCTGACAGATAACACACAGGACTTATAATGGGCTTGTACCCTTCAGAAGTAGCAGCTGGGAGTCAGGCAGGATAGCCTACAGCTCATGAGCAAGAGGTTATTTATACATGGCTCAAGTGCATAAAGCTATCCAGGTATTTATAGATAGCCTGACTCTGTCAGAGATGCAGAGTATAATGATAGATCTGATTAGTATGTCTGAAGGACACTAACCATGAAATTAGCCCAGGGAAGGAATTTCCTTCCCATCCTTCCTTCTCCTTCAGTTCTGGACTGTTGGCACTGTTAAATTCTGTTGATATTTAATAAAAGCTAGCATCTGTGCCTTGATTGCCTCCAATTACAGAGCTTTATCCTAGGGCCACTTTGGAGCTTCTTACAAGCGCTGATGCTTGAAGCACAGCTATAACGAAAGAATGGACTGACAGTTTTTTTCTGCCTCTAGCTACCTCTGCGTTCTTTTTTATTTTGTTTGCCTCAATTTTGTTTTTGGTTGGCCACCCTCAATGACCAGCCTGCAGCAATGACACCCCTGTAGGAGACCATTTGATCTCTCTATGCAAGGCCTCCCAGGAACAGAAAATATCAGTGAAGGATGCTTCCATGTCCCAATTGCATGCAAACACACATCACCACCACTACAGCACTGTCAGGGCTATTGAATTGGCTAGACAGAATAATAGGGATTCTTTGTAATAAGCTGTGATAGATCATGTGAAAGTACAGTTTATAATTGTTAACAATGAACTCAGTATATGATGGTTACTTCAGAATTGCTCTATAAAGCTACTTTAGGGATAAAATTCACTTCAGATCATGGTCAACATCTGTCACAGAAAAGGAAAAGTTGGGAAAAAAAATCTTTCAAATTTTATCCATTCTTATCTTTCTAAGAGTCTTCTCTGCTAGCTAGATGACTAAGAATAACTTGTTTAGAACCTCACATTTAGAAAATAGATAATATGAAATAAGAAAATAGAGAAAGGAAGAGAAAATGTAAAAGGAAAATAAAACAGTGCAAGTGACATCTGAGTTCTATTGAACCAGACATGTCTTCACTATCTAGCAAGCCCTTACTAGTTACATAAATGCAAATGGTTTTGACTTTTCAGTCTCTAAATATTCCAGTTTTTCAGCAATGAAACTGTTAGTCTGTCCTGAGTTATCACTGTTAGTGCTGGTCACTTGTATAGATTATTTGTAAGTCAGATATGGTGGAAACAAAACATTTAGGCCATAAGATGATTAAAAGTCCTGTTTTCCAACGTAAAAAATTATAGTTATAATGTAGAATTTCTTGCAACTGCTGTATATTAAAGCAATCAATATATGTATCTAGGTCTATACCTTTAATGTATGATTTGTTAACATATGCGTATATTTGCAGGTAAGACGTATTTCCTGAAGGCTGCATGTAAGGAAATAATAAAGTTGGTGTAAACTAAAATGCAGTTTGGTAGATACATTTCTGAAGTTATTTTGGACTGCATGTTTTAACATAAATTATAGAATTTGGTTCTCTCAATTCTTTCCATACAATCCAAGATACAATTTACATAAAGCTGTGGAAATTCACATTTTAAAAACAAGGCCTTTCCAAGGTACCTAGGCAGAAAAAAAAGTTAGGACATTTGGCAACACTGAAATTCTTGGATTTGATGTTGAGAAAATTAGTTCTCTTTTGTAAACTGGCATGTAAAATATCGAGGAGTGTTACTGATCCACCTCAGAAACATATATATAATTTCCTGTGCAAACATACAGATAACTGCATATCATTTTTGCTGTATTGCAAAATGTTACTCTGGGGAGATGCCTGATATTCCCTTTACACTATTCAAAGCCAGGCTTAACATAAGGTATTGCAAGCAAGAGAAATATGCTGCTTGCATGCCAAGAATTCAGGTTAGATCCAACAGTCTCTGAGACACAGTAGATTTTTTCCCCTTTTCCCCTAAGGACCTCCAGGTTATTCAGCAAATGGAGCTGAACCACTCTACCATTTTTCAGTCACTGTGCAATAGGCCCTAAATGGAAAAGCAGTCTGACCGTGACATACAACTTCAGACACTGATTTGTCATCCAGCTCAACAAAATGCTTTCCTGAAGAGAACTGAGACAGTAAATTTCTTTTCATATTCATATCTGCAATTAATTACAGATTCAGTCTCACCACCAAAAAAGCCCAGAATAGACAATCACCACTGATGAGCACTGGGTTAAAGAAAAGCTAAGTGCACACTACATCTGTATTTTTCGCTTTAGATGAACCTCCTTCTTAATAGCAGCAAATTACATCTCCTTTCTCTGCTCATAAAAAGCATATATATATGCATATTCAAACTAGTTTCACACAAAACTAGCAAGTATGTCCACTTTTCGTAAATATACAGTTGATTACAAAATAATTTGTGTATCTTTGTAATTAATTAGAACACCTATTATGACCTAGACTCCCTCCTATAAAAATCAGAGCTACAGAATACCTGTAAAGGACCAGCAGGGATTTTTATTATTGCTATTTGAAATTAAATATAACAAGGAGGCATTGCTTCTGCCTCTTTTTAAATCAGTGCATTTTCCTCAGAAAATACAACTTCCTAATATACAGGATGAGCAGGATTCACAAAACCTTTTTTTTATATCTAAAATGTCAGAAGGCAAGTCCATTTCTTTGAAGACTTGTAAGGCTAGAAATTAGAGCTTTCTGCTACTGAAAAGGATCAGTTTCCCAGTTTCTAACTTTGGAGTATCCCAAGATACTGGATGTTAATGTCATGACATTTTAGATATAGAGAAACTCTTTTAAGCTATATTTAGAGGTTTAAAGGCTCCCTCTGAAACTTCCACACAATTGGACCTACAGTAACCAAGGGATCTAACTTTATATTAACAGTACAAGAGATAAGCCGTAAACATACTTTAATGCTTTGAAATGCACCTAAAATAGTTTATTTCTAATGTATGTGGTATGTACAGAAAATATGATGATATGATTATATTTTAAAGGTCTTACCACCGTAAATGTAGGTCATCCAGAACAAATACAACTGATAGCAAAGACTTTCAGAAAAGGTAGCCTAAAGTGAAAATTTCCAGTCCCGGCTTAGAGTACTAAAGAAATCAGTCTTTTTTTTTGTTTGTTTGCTTGCTTATTTGTTTGTTTGTTACATCCACAAAACAAATATTTCTCTTTAAAGATAGAGCTTTTTTTTTTTCTTTGCAAAATTCAGACTAGAAAATGTCATTTGCTCCCCCCTGCAATGAAGGTTTCTCGGTATTTCCTTCAGCACTGGAGTTCTATACAACAAAATAACTATTTATAAGGCAACGTAGAATTTTGTATAACTTCTTGTATTTTCTTCTATTGTTTAGCTATGTGAAAAATTTATTCAAAAGTACATCTTAAAGTGAAAGGAGAAACATATATGCTTTTAGAAAGTAGATAGACAGGACTCTTCGACGATTTCATTTTTAAATGTATTTGTAAAGTCCACTAGTGTTTGATTTTATTTCATAGATATTCTTCATCAACTTTATCCAACTTATATATTACCTCTCACCTAATTAGAAAAGAATTCTAAGCCACAATCAATGTGGAATTTACCAAAAGAAGCAAAGTCTAATATTTATTTTGGTTACCATAAATTTGTAAGGGAACTAGACTGACATCAGATTGTCCTGTGTTCTTCTCCTTGTTCCTAGAGGACAATGATTTATTCATCAGAATAGATAAAAGTAAAGAAACAAATATAATCCTAAGCATTTCCCCTAGGCTACTATTATTTCTATGTGATAAATTCCTGTTGTGAAATACTTGCTATTAAGCTTGGTTTGAATGGTTTCTTTATGAATTAAAGAAGAAACCATGGCCAAATACCCCTCTGTTACCCCAGTAAAATCCTATGCAAAGCAGTAGTGTTTTACAGGTGCAATGCTAAGAATTTTGATTAACTTGAAAAAAGGTATATCAAACATGTCTGTCTTCTTTCTTTTCACCCAGAAATATTATAATGTCATCCACATGCAAGCCTATCATAAGATACATGCTATATATATTATTGCTCAGCAGAGTGCCTACAATTTAGGAAGTAGACCTCCCAGCAATTTAGAGATTGTCTTACACAGCACTACAAAAGTAGATGTTCACACACAGCCAGTTTTCTCATAAATGAGGTTAATTTGTGTTAGCAAACTGTCGAAGATCCTGTCATATTCTATTGTGTTTCCAAGTACAAAAATGTTAAACAGATTACAAGACTGAAATAATACCCCAAAGAAATCCCACACAATGAAGAAAATCAGCTGGTTTATATCTTCTTATTTTGAAATTACACTTAATCTGATTCTAAGGAGTGTTTGTCTGCTCAATTGTGCATATTGAAGAATACTATTCTGCATTTTTATTTTCATAATATTTTCTTTAAAATTACTGTAATAATAGCAGCAGTTCTGGGGGATATATGTGCAATGTCAAATGTTTCACTCCATTATAAACTTGAATTAGTAAGTTGAGCCTTTTCCTTGTCTATATTTTTTAATGAAAACAAAATAGGGTAAGATTTCGCGTATTTGTAAAAACAAATACAGAGTACATTTAAGAAGAAATGTTTATTTAACACAACTCTTTAAAACAATAGAAAATACACCAACGTGTACTGGAAGTCTTCAAGAAAAATTCTATATGTGTTGTAGTTACCATAGGGCTAATGCAATTGTTGAAACTAGATTTGTGATTTTAGAAGTTTTAAGTGTAGATTGTACTCCTAAGAAATTTTAGAAGTTAGAGCTGCAAAGATATATTTGAAGTAATTCTAAAGAAATAGGAACCAAGAGTAACCTGATACCTTAACAACGGGAAACAGTTCAGAAAGAGCTTAAAGCCCAAATTCAGGATTTACAAGGAAATATCATACTTAGTCTGACAACATGGAATTCAGTGTATCTTAATATGAGATAAATACTGGCCTCACAGTGCTTTCTGCATGGTTTTCAGAATAATTGCTTTGATTTCTTAGGACTTGAGTGGGTACAGAAACACACAGCAAATAGGGAATTATGTACCTTTTCTCCTAATCATTAATAAAAACATCCGGTAAATACATTAGATTTCATAGCTGTGTTACCTTCTAGCAGATGTATTTGCTACTACAAATATAAGAAATTGATGATTTTACCTCTGTTTTTTTTTCTTCCTTTTTTTAAAAACAAATGTATTCAATGTAATGCTTAATGTTAATATAACATACTAAATAAATAAGTGAATACTTTTCCACTAAAATACTTCAAAATTGGTGCTTTATAGGTAACCTCTGAGCACAGTAAATGTGTTCTGAAATCATGCTACATTTACTTTTGTATCTCTGAAAACATCTGTCTTTACTGTATAAAGTTAATGAGTCCAATGAATGAGTCTCCAATACACGGAAGGACATGCAGGGGAAAATAACACAGAATTCCCTGAATTTGTTTTATTGTGCCTTTGAACTACATTTCTCTGTGATAGTTACATTCATTGATATTTCAGTTTAGTTCTAATATTCCAAACAGATTTTTTTGAATAATTTTTTTTAAAGTTCAGAGTCTTTTGAAGACTGAGTTTTCTCATGCTTCGAGCACCAGGACAGTCTTCAAAAATCACTGTGTTTACTAGTTAGCATTCATTGGAGTGACATTTATAATTTCACATGCCCAGGGCTGATTCTTATCATTTCCTATGAGGTTCAAGTACCTTGAACTCTTATTGATTACAGACTATTCAACATTTTTCAAGAATTAGACAGAAAGAGAAGTGAAAACACAACATGAACCACTTATCTAGAAAATGAAATTAAAAAGGTACAAGCTCTGAATTTAAAATACTGTAGTCACATCTGCATAACTCTTGCATGTAGAACTTTTTCTAGATAAAGTGTACACACACATACATACACACACACACACACATATAAATATTACCATATAGTTGTGAAGTGTATTAACCAAACTCAAAGAAGTATTCATACTCTAGAATAGGAGAATCCACACAGATCTTTATATTGGTCTATTTCAGCTTACTCTGCCACCACATTTATACCAGTATAATCTAAAAAATCTCCGATGGAAACAGATCCTTATAATGCAAGTGGAACTGGAATATTTGTAAATGGTGGAGATATCACTCACACACATACAAAAAAAAAAATACCATGTACTAATTCTTCAGTGTGTTTCCTATTGAAAAAAATGTAGCCTCTCAAATAAAGATTTACAATTTTGATTCACAAATGCAACATACTTTCTGGATGACCAAATTCAAATGTATCTGTTATTCACAGTGTACTGTGTCATATTCTTATACTTTTATGTCTTGAGTGATTTCATCTATTTGCCAACAAAAAGCTGAACTGAATGCATCTCTTTCTTTTTTTTTTACATAAATGCATGTTATCTATAACCTCAGACATAGACATCTCCTAGAAAAGATTTTTCTCTAAAGTGTTTTTGTTTTCATTCTTTATGTTAAGTATAAAAGCAAAAGTATTTGGAATCTCCATTTTTTGTTTTCCTTCATTATTGTTTCACAAACTGCTAATTAGAAAAGATATTTCATACAAATGATTAGCTCTTATGTCTGCTTTAACACTTGAAAGGTTACAGCAATAGGAAAAGGAAAAGCTTTAATTAAAGAATGAATTATTGAATACTCCATTTTAATTGATATAGCCCTCTGCTATTATTTTATGTGATTCTGTAATCAAGATCACACACACACACACAAAAAAAAAAAAAACAAAAAAAAACCAAAACAAGACTTTAACTACTGAGGCTAAAGAAGGAAGGGCTGCTGTGTGATCACATTCAGCCATTTAAGTTCAAGAATCATGTGAAGTGTGGTTTCCATGACAACAAGTCACTAATTGCTAACATAAAATAAAGTAAAAATCAACCTTGACGGAATTTGGCAGAGACATGGAAGCTGAAAAACCTTCAAAATAATTATATGACAATTTTCCTGCACGATGAAGAAATACAAGCAACCCCACCTTCTGAGACAGGATGAAAGCACTTAGAGTTCCAGGGTTATTTCAGATTTGGCAAAGCTGGCTGCATACAGTAGTCGTTGTGTATTACACTTGATAGTCAACACCTACCTTCAGCAACAGATAACAGGAGAGGTTTATGATGAGGTGATGAAGGATTTTTGCATCCTTAGGCTACAGATCAGAAAAGGAAAATGCTGTGAAGAATGCATGAAGTAAATAAAGGCACAAATAACAGAATTTTAGCATAAATTCACAGGGTAAGAAGAAAAACAAATTAAAGGAGAGCAGAGGGGAAGAAAAGAACTAAATTCATACATGCCTCCCATACTAACTTGTTAGTAAGGGTTTCAGATACCTCTAGCTTGCAGACAAAAAGAGTCTTTTGAGACTAAGGGAAACTATTCAGGAAGCACAATGGTACCATTCAAAATTTACCAATTTATGAACTGCTGCATATCATTTGTAAAAATTGCTTCAGCCTGAGTTACCTTTCACCAGCTCTGTAAGTCGACTCACTGGGTCACTACGAGTGAACAAGAACATTTTGATAAATTCAGTTTCCATGACAATGAATTAGCCATGGAAAAGGGGGAGGTGTTGAAAGATCTGTGTTCTGTAGAATACTCTTCACATGTTTGCCTGTTTTCATTTTTAGCCATTTAGTTCTCATGGCTCTGTTCCAGGACTCTTTTAATTCGCCAGTAGCTGTTTTTCCTCCACAGATTAGAGGAGTAATTCATCAGTGAATGTTTCACTCAGTGGTCCCATCTAATGCAAGAGAACATAAAAATGATTTTTTCCAATTATACTCTTCTGTTTGTTTAGAAAGAATGCAGCGGAGTCTTTTTTTGTTATTGTTGTTCCACTATAACCTGGCTACAGAATGCTTACTCTTTCTTATTTATTGCCCACTACTGTACTTATGAGTACAATTGTAACTTGCAAGACATTGGGAGTTCATTTTAAACACCCGTGAGCCCCTAAAACAAAATAAAACAATGATTTGGAGTTTGCTACAAAAGGAACAAGTCAATAAAAGAATGTCATATTCCAAAGCCTGCTATAGCCTGCATCAATGAGAACTGCTGAGAAAAAGGCGTCAGAAAACAACTGGTACTTATGTCTGATAGAGGTGTTTATTATTCTTCATTTATCTGGCTTATGAAAGGCTAAGCCATTGGGACATTTGTTAGTGTCAGAACTGAAATCTACTCAAATTCATGAATGTCTTTCTGCCATTTTCAGTGGGTCCTGGGTGAGTGCCCTATAGTAATGAGATTAACAGTGAAGGTGTTTAACCATTCACAAAACATACTTAAAATTCAGAATAAAAGGTAGAGAGAGATCAGAAGAACTGTTTCCACTGACTATTGGGACAGATATTTTTCCATGCAGAGACAACTGAGACAAATCTGACTCCTTCAGAAACTAAACCTGTTCTTAGTACCTCCAGCAATATGCTCCCCACTGCAATAAATAAAAATTGAAAGGACTCAACACCTTGTTTCCACTGTCTATCTGCTGAATGGCATTTTTTCATGTGCTGTAAAAGAAATGGAAGGGCTTTTCGATAATTTGTTAGTGGCTGTGCCAGCCCAGCATGGGCTGAAGTGTCTGAATGATTTGCCAAAGAAAGTAAGTGTTACTAGCAGAAAAAAGAAAGCAAGTCACTACACAGGAAAAAAAAAGAAGGGAAGAAAGTAGGGAAGAAAAAGAGGGAGAAGGGGAGGGGAGAGGGACATGGGAAGAGGGAAGGGAGACTGAGAGTTAGAGGGGGAGTGGAGGCAGGGAGAGGGAAGGAGGGAGGAAGGGGACAGGAGGTGGGAGGGGGAATAGAAGGCAGGATGAAGAGGAGGATCAGAAGGGACATGGTGAAGAGGAAGAGGAAGGGGAAGGGAGAAAGAGACAGAAAGACAAAGGAGATACCACTTTTGTATGTATCCCTACAAAACTCTTTTACGTGTATTTCAGTAAGAGAACAATTTCTGTTCACTAATATGTACATATAGATATACATTATATGATATTTGCATAGCTATTTTGGTTTCTATCTGTCTCCATAGGTAATTCACCCATACATGAATATTCACAAACTAGTGCACATTTTCACTCACAATCATTCATAGACACAAAGAGGTAGAGGAAAGCTTATTTAGAACTATATTGCATGTGAGGCATGTCACCCATCCTAAAAAAACTTGTAATTGAAAAAGTATACCCATTTTCCAAAATGAAAATGCCATTAATACTAGCCTGTTGTGAAAATACTGCAGGGTTGGAAATCAAAGTAACTGTTTTAGTCAATGAGACTTAGTCATTCTGAAGCAGAGCCTCACAAAAGAAAAATAAGAGGAAAAAAAGATGAATCCAAGTTGATTGAAATTCAGTAAATCAGTAGCCTTGAGTTTCTCAGTCTTGATTTAAAGTAGCAGGGGCAGTTGCCGTCAGGTACTTGAGTGCATGTGGACAAGAATAAGCCTAATGACTTCTTTTGTTCATCTGCCATGTGAAACTAGTTCAACATTCTTATCTAGGATGTGAACGACGTGTGCTAATAGCTCCACGCTTCCACTCCTGGAATGGAAAGTACAGCTAGCATGCACTCAGATCTTATTGATATTAATGGTGTGAGATCGCTCAGCCTGCTGCTTTCAGTGAAACATGGCGATGCCCACCACAAGAGACAGATGTCAGACACTTCTTCACTATATCCATGACCTTCAGCTGGCACCAGACACTGCTGCACATCTCATCTTGTTAACATTTTCACAGGTGAGAGATGGATAAACAACGATTTTCTCAGACCTGTAGATTGCTAATAAGTGTCACAAAATACACACCAGAGCTCAGGTGCAGAACCAGGAATAGGAGGAATAATGACACGTCAATCCACCTCAAGTCAAGTTTGACACCCCCGTGATACTAGTTAGCACCAGGCACAGGGAGTTTTGCCTTCTGTTCTTTGAAACCTGAACCAGGAGAACGGCGGTGGAACTTATTTTCAGATGCTTTTTGTTAAACTTTGAGCCGCTGCTTAAATTAAAGAAAGGAAGAACATTCAAACATTCAAAATGTCTTTTTTTTTTTCTAATAAAGGTTTAAATGATCTAGTCAAGCACTGTGAACTTTAACTAATAGTTTCATGCTACAGTAATGGCACCTATTGTTTGAATTCATTTCCCATACTGACAGCACAACTCAGGCATACTAGAGACGATGACATTTTAAGTGACTGGTGATTTTCAGTTGTGCTTTCTGCTGTACACACATACAAACTACAATATGGAATATATGTACATCTGTGTTATGTGTGTCTGCGTGGACTACAGCTTATGCTACTTTTACTTTTCCTGTTACGTGGAGAAATATATCTTTTAAAGTACACTATCTTTGGAAGATATGTGTTTTCCCTTGCTAAATTTGATCAAAAAGAGGAAATACTTGAAACAGAAGACAAAATTTCAGAAGTTTTCATTCTTTCAGTCAATCCCGTGCTATTCCAGCCTCTATACTTATCAGCACATTTATATTCTAATGATGTGAAGCATAGAAAATAAATACAATGGTAAATCCAGTACTGAGCAGAAAATTAGTCAACACTTTTTTTTTTAAAGGATCACTCATGTGTCACACAACCTCACATAGCTACCACATATTTAGTCATTCAATTTATATGTGACAATTCTTATACATAAAAAAAAAAAAAAAAAAAAATCACTGGCTTCCCCCTCCTGCACTACAAACAGACATATAATCACAATTTGGAAAGCTGTACCTCTGCATGTGGAGAGACTTCTGCTTTGCTGCTTCTTAAGCAGGGATACTTGAGCTGCATAAAAATGGAAGCTGGTCACAGGCAGTTCACAGAAAAATGTGTCAGGAAACTACCTTATGCTTTTTCTCTCCTTTCAGCTCACAAACACATAGTCAGAAATTTCATTTCAAATTAGGGTAAAGTTAAGAAGAGAAGTCAGAAATTTGTCTGGGTTTCCCCACAAGACTTGAGAATCCAGCCCTGTACAAGGCAAAACTTGGCTCCAGCATGTGTAATTCTGATGTCTCATCTTGCCTTGGTGAGACCGCTTCACCATGATGTGCTAACTTTGGGTTAATTTCAGTTAAGGGACAAATCCTGCAACTCAGAAGTTGGCTTGTTTCTCCTGAACTTAAGGTACAGATTCATGTTAACACTTGAGTATTACCACTAACTTGAAGCTGACCTAGAACCAAATCACGGACATAATTTATAATGACAGAACAGAAAGCAAAGTAGCTCTTTGAAATGACCGATCTATATCTTTAGTAATCAATCCCTTTTCTTTTTTAAGGAGTTTTGCCAGAAATAAAATCCAGGAATTTTTAAAATAAAATATTTTATTTAAAATATATATATTTACAGGCAGTAAGATAGATGTATTAAGAATATCTCCATGCATCAGAAGGTGAATTATCATTATTCATCTGTGCTCTTTCCAGTCGTGTTATGGAAACAAACCAGAAAATGTGAATATGTTTTCCACTTCTCTGTCATGTCTCTTACCAACTCCTATACGTACTCTTTGCAGAATTGTGGGGTGAGGTTTTTGTTTTCATTTTTTGTTGGCTTTTATTGTCAGGGGGTTTTCTTGAGAAGTAGAGGAAGTTCCTGAAAAACACAAATGAAACCTTAACTAGATCTACCCTTACAGAAATCTTGTCAGTGCTAAAAATCAGTAAAAACCTAACTTCAATAAATGGTATTAGGTTCTCAATAATGCCAAAGTCAATAGCTGCTCTTGTAACAGTGTTATAGTTTAAGCACTGCTGCAGGCCTATGCTGGTCTTGAACACAGGATCAAAGAGATAAAAGCAGAGTGACAGCATCTCTTTCACTTTATATTCTGCCAGTCTAAGGATCTTTACATGAGTTCGATTGCCAGTGACATTTTGTCATTGATCTTTTTTAACGTATCTTTCACATCAATGTTTTTTTCAGGAATCTCCTCCAAGGAAGATGACGTCTGAATGAGTTAAGAATGTGTGTGTCTAATGTATGAAAGACATTTAGCCACCACCTCTACTGAAGATTTGTAAGCGATGTGCTGGAAGAAAGATCTCTGTGTCCCGTTCACTGAATATTTCTGTGTCATCAAGCATTAAAGACAAATTATTTTGATACAAGTATAACAAAAGATGATAGGTACAATCCTCATCCCAGGGAATTCAGTGGTAAAACTAACATATTGAAACAAAAATTGATCTAACTAGTGAAGGCTTAGTTCAAACTTATTAAGTCTCTATTGCAATATATTATAAGCCATATTTTGAACTGAGTGGGCAAATCTTATTGTAACTTTTTTTTGTCCAGAGCTGTATTATGTACAGATTTTTTTCTAAAGATCAACACATTCACTACTGAACTCTTCTGAAATCTGGCTACTTTTTTTTGTGACATAAATAAAAGATGACCTCTCTTTAAAAAGCTCTTCTTGCCTGTTGTAATAAAAAAAGTATCAGAAATTGTGCTTTTCATTGCTTCCAATCTTGCTTAGATGACTAGGAAACTAAATAATAGTGCACAAGTCAACAGAAATGGTTGAGAAATCTAAAAAATAAGTTTTTACGAAAAAAAAAAAAACCTGATGTTCAACTACTTACTGTTTGCTGTGCTTTAGAAAAGGAATTGGGACTTAAAAAAAAATTACAGAATAGGCAATCTTCTGATTCCAGGTTGTACCCTTTGCAGACATGCAACTTTTATACATGAAAGCGCAAATTCATCCTACCTATCTACTCAATAATGAGCAGATCATCTCCAGAAATAAACTTGGAGTTTAAGAAAACTGAATATTCTGTTGGAAGTCTTTACATCAAAATGGAAATATTATGGGAAAAGTATCATTAAATAAGAAATTGATAGTGTAGACATTTTGGTTAAGTGCTTATAATAAAAAAAAAAAAGAATGAAATCTGGACCAGTCTTGTTCCCTGAATATTTTGTTATTCACTCAAACACTCTTTACAGGCAAAACTGAGAAACTAAGTCTGGCGACAGACCTAAACCAGAAGTCTGCAGCTTACTCTTCCAGTCAACTACAGACCATTTGGGAAATTCTTTCTCTTCCAGGCCATAAATTTAACCCATTCACAATATCTACATTTTTTAAAAAGTGAAAGTAGTATAAAATTGCATACTTCCACACAAGCTTTTATTTACAATTAATCAAGACACCAAAGTGACTTTAGATTGAAGTAATATTTGACTGAAAAAAAAGGAAAATCTGACACTTCTTTTCCTGATTAGATATACAGTTACCTTGCTTTATAACCTCTCCATTATTGGAAAAAGGGGATAAAGTTGACAGTGTCTAGGAGGCTAAAAGTCAGTTAAATATCAGAACTGAGTCCTTTAGGTTTAATTAGACAGTCATGTAGTACATGTGGAACTTTTTCAGCCTGAAATGTAAAAATACCCCTTAGGTAATACTTAAGGAAAGTTTCTTTTTATTAAAAAAAAAAAAAAATCATAGTCCATCAAAAAATAACAGACGAGAAAAGTGTAAGAAATACAGTTGGAAAATATTATTACTAGCATGAAAACTGTATTAGGCCCAGCCTGACCTGGAAAGATATGTTGCATTCATTGGAGATGACTAACAACATTTTTTTTAATGAGTTGGTGAAAGAATTAAAGTTAGTGAAATTAGTTGACAGATAAGCATAGATGTCCTAAGCCTAAGCAATAATGCAAAGGAAAGTAGTTATACAAAGACAAATGCAACAATTTCTTCAAGTTACTTTCTTGTATTTATCATTATATAAGTCAATGCCTTGTGCCTCAGTCGCTCTGTATACCGTCTGTATTTCCATTACAAGTTTGTCTGCACAGAGTTCTCGTTCAGCTCTGAAAACATAAAGTTTTCTCATCACTTTTTTTTATTATTCAAGGATAAATGTATTTGTTATGATCAATTCAAGGAAAGTCATATTTCTTAAGGAGCGCTAGTATACCGTCCTCTCTCAACAGAAAAATACAAGCCTTCTTTACCTCATAAGCTCTTTTTTATTTATTATTTTGAGTTTGTGCTCGTACTACCGTTGGTATGGTGGTGATATCTCACAATTTTCTATATCAGTATGTAGGTTCCTTTGGCACCACAATCCATTATTTTCTTTCAGGAGACAAGTAGCAATATGGAGCAATATAATAATATAATTTTTTTTCAGTAAGCGAAACACTGGCAATGTAACCAAACTGCTATATGTGAAACCGCTGTATAAGCAAAGAGCAGAAACAGTTTTTTTTGAAATCCTACAAAATTGTTTAAGATGTATAATTTATAAGAAAATACAAGGCAACAATGTTGCAACGGTGGGCGTTTAATCATGTAAAAGACACAAGAATCGGGATTAGTGTCATCATAACAGATAGAATGTAAACATTTAAGACTTAGTTAGCTTTCTTTACAGTTGAGAGAGAAAAGGCCTCCAGCATTAAGTAGACTTTGTACCTGGAATTGTATCTATTTTTTTTTTTTGACTCCATGATCTGGCCTGAAAAGACGTTTCTCCTTACTAACTTTGTGCCTTTACAGGCTTTTACATTCTCTGACAGTATTTCAGCATCAGAATATTTTTTATTTCCACCGAATTCCTGGGTTCTTCATTGTGTTGGCCAGGTGATGTGGTTAGGGCTTTGAATCCTGCACACTACACAGGTCACGGTTACTGTGAGAGTTTCCACACTAAGCTTAAAGCTCACTTTCTTTGCAGCACTTCGCTTCCTTTCAGAGATTTTGTTTTGCAATGAATAGGATTTTATGTTATTGCGTCTTATATTTGCATGTCTTTCCAATCCAAGAAGATAATTCCAGTACAGCTTAAGTGTATTTTACTGAAGGATCCAAGAGCATTTATATTGTCTCAGTCCAGATTTAGTATTCTTCAGTGACTTTCTCCTTTTTCTGATTCAACAGAACCATCAGCTTCATGATACATTTACGTAAAATGCAAATAGGAGGGAGGGGAGGAGGGAATGAAAAATAATTTTTTAATCCCTTGGGGACATGTGGTTATTACTGCTCTGCAGCAGCCTCTGCTGGAAAAGGACACTTGTCAAACCCACAAGTCTTGCCACAGCTATGCCTGTCAAACCATCTGCTTAATCACTGGCTAATTGTATTCCAGCACAGTCATCAATGACCTGCAGGTTCACCAAAACCTGGAACTGGTTCTCCTGCCATCTGCAGAGTAGCAACTGCTCATTCTTATCACAATGAGCCCTGAATACCAGAAGAGTAAATAACACTTATGAGCCTTTTCTGACATATTTGTAGCCTCGAACAATAAGGCAACTGAAAAATATTGGTGTAAGAAAAGCAAAGCCATACAGTGTAAGATAAAGCACCTGAGAAAAGCTTTACTTAAAGTACATGTCATGACATAGTGTCCAAAGAACATTTTTCACCAAGTGAAAGCACATTAAATTATGCTAGTACTGTTCTCTCTTCCATGTGGTTGTTGACAGATGTTTGGAAAAGAAAATCTTCCTTTCTGCTTGACCTTACGAGCTGTATATTGTATATTTATAAAGCTAAACAGTAAAACAGTAAAATAAAGAGGAGAGTTCTTCTGCGATAGAAACAAAATACTTTTGCTTGTTACTCAAATTTCATAGAAAAATATTAAAAGTTTTTTCTCCTAATAATATTAATGACAACAACAATAATAGTAATAATAATAATACTTATCATTTGAAATACATAAGTAGAGTGGGGAAAAAAAAAGTGATTGATTTTCTTTTTTTAGCATACATCCATTAAAATTCCCTACAACTGAAAGAAAATACTGCAGGCAGCTTGTGGTAAAATCATATACATTTTTTTCATATTTATCACCACATTTAAGCCATTCTTCCCAAGCAGCTCTGTAAAATGCATACATTTCTAATAGGGGTAATATTCCCTCAGGACTGGGCCGAGTGAAAAACAGTAGAAATAATTTACATGAAAGTGATTCATGTAATGGAGAAAGCTGGAGGAGGTGGGTGTGGGGAGGAGAAGGGATGGAACAATGGAAGACAGGAAACAGGACACAGGAGACAAACTGATTTACAGATTTGGAATTACTAGCTATTTTTGAACTAGGAAAACTGTCTTAAAGAGGAAGAGTGATTGAATTTTAAACAATGACAAACACCAAAATAAAAGTAGCCTCAACAGGAACAGTACCCCGCAGCGGAAGACAAGTGCCTCTAGGCTGCCTCCATGAGAAGGTTCGTGTCTTGGAGCTGTTGGAGAAGTAAATGGTATTTTCTTATATTTTCTCACGTTCAAGTGGACAATCAGACTTTTCTACATTTTAAGAGAAAATCAGAAGCATATGCCTTTTTTTACATTTCTCTGATATATGATAGGCAACACACGCTAGGGTAATAACTACATGAAAAACAGTAGTGAATTCAGTAAAAATAGGACTATAGATAATGTGGATTTTGTCAAAATACAAATAATTTCCACTGCAAAACATTTTCTTTTCCATTTTTAAAAATCTAAAATCCAAAGAATAAATAGCTTAATTGTTTTGCTAATATTCACGTCTTTATTTGGAGGCAATTACTTTCCACACTGTTTAATCCAGGAAGGAGACTACTACTTTACTAGACCAAAGTTTCCTTAAATAACTTAATTACCTTACAGCCAAAAAACAGTGAAAGAACTTCATTAAAGTGTTTTTACTCCATTTGTCTTGTAGCAAATATTTATTAAGAAGTGTAGTAATTATGACACTGAAAAGTTATGCTGTTAACAAAGAGTCTGTTCCTGGATGTAAGTACTGAGTAGTACATTTTTTAAAATTATACCCTAAATATTAAGCAAGAACTGAGAGGAAGAAACATAAATGGATGTAAAAAACTCTGAAACTGGGGAATGAGTCTGTAAATACGACAGGTTTAGTTTACATCAAATTAAATTTGATGGCATATTTAGGGAAAAAACTGTTTAAAGATTTTTCATACCTGCATAAAATATTGCTGTTCTTAAAGAACTTTCTGTGATTATCTTCACGAAGTCCAAATTTCAGTGAGAAATTAAATTTACCTTTTTTTCCTTCTTCCAAACAGCAGTAGTTAGTAAACAAGTATGCTTAAGTAGATGATATAAGCAAAATCTGTCAACTTTAAAAATAAAAAAAAAAAAATGGGCATTTGATGTATATGAGTCTTTTAAATTAAAGGATATATAATTTGTTATGATACTTTGAATTGAAATCAGTGTGCTAGAAAAAGATTTTTTGGTTAAAAATGTAGTGGGAACTTAGCATTGAAAAAGCACGTCTGAGTGAAACAAGGAACTCTGGCTTCATGCAACCCTCATTTACAAAGAAGTAGGCTACAAATGAGGTAGTGTAAGTCCTCCCTCTCTGTGCCTGCCCTCCAGCTGTCACCGGCTCACTGCACTGCTACCCAAGATATATCACTGCCGTAGAGTGATGCTGGAAAAGTCACTAATGTATTACCACAGCCAGCCAGCAGAGCTCTCTAGAATTTATTCATTGCTAACGAATTAGCAATACTTGGAGACTGATTATATGCTTTTTCACCAAAAAAAAATCCCTAAAGTTTCATTATACCAGTGGATATTTGTACCTTTGACAACCTCCTTGGCAACAATTGTAAAAGCTATGTCTTTGAAAAAAACGTCGTAAGGGGGCAGCTTATTAAATTTTGTAAATCATAAGGCCTGTCTGCGAAAGCAGAGCACTGCAGCTGATTTAGTTGTTGGCCTAGAAACTCTGCTGTTAGGACCATTGAACAGGTCCAGAGTTTAAGTTGCACAGTAAATTATACAAGGAAGAAACAGGCACAGTATCTTGTCTTCTGTTTCCTCCTTTTAAACCCTGGACTGTCTGCGTTGCAGCATCCAGAGTCTCTGACAGTATATGCTTGTTGTTGGGCTCCAGTTTAAACAGTGATGCACTGCTTTCTGTGGCCTTGATCAGTCCAGGCAACTGAAGTTTACCGCATTCTTTCCTGAAGCCAGCAATGAGGATAAAAAGACATAAACCGGAGTGAGAGCAAAGCTGGTGCAATGCCAGTGAGGGGCTCCGAGCCAATCCCCTGCTATGGGCTTTCCTTTCTTATATCATAAATTACTTAAAATGCTATCTAAATCAGCCTTGTGTGGTCCCCACCATCTCGATCTCTGCAAATGCTCTAGCTGCTGTTCCTTAACACCGGATCTAGCTTTAGAAATAAACCACACCGCCTGCACAGTTCGTGAAATACTAAAACACAAGGTAATTACTGGAGACAGCGTAAGATGATGACAATGCAAACTTTAACTCAAGACAAAGGAAACATTACTTCTCTATTTCCTCTCAGATGTTAAAGGTCAGGATGCAATTACCAGATTATAATTAACAAAGTTACATACTCTCTTTTGACGAATGCCCGGCTAGACACACGGCAGGTAATAGCTTCGAACAAAAGAATGCTAATTCAACTGAAGTGCAACATGGATTGTTTTGATTTGTAGTTCTTAATGAACTGCTTTTTCCCTTTACTCTGACTTACAGTGCATCACGTTGAAGTGCAGTGTGATTAGAAACTCTCCGAGACTGTGGCCTTTCATGAACAATGGAAGCAAATATGTCACTCAGAAAGGTCTGGTTTATGTCTACTCAGCAGCTCTCTTGGAGCTTAACTTTCCGTTATCTAGCAAGGATCTTTTTTTTTTTCAATAATAGCTGAATACAGGTCTCAAGATTTTTACATTTAGCATTGGGCAGGCTGTCCTTTCATGTTTAGGCTAATAACTGAAACATTGTAAGTTCCATATTTTGAGTAAATAAAGAAGCATACCTAAATAATGAAAATTTGTCTACATTCTGAAAATGTAAATCACCGTATACCAGCTGTCACCAGGGGGAACTATTAATTCATGAAGTAACTTTTGAGTCTGGAGCGATACGGACTGGCACATCATACGTGCACAAAAAATGTTTAGAAAGCTGAGGACTGGCAGCCGTATAATGACTAACCGAAAGTTAATAGCATGTAAAGACATGTGATACCACCTGAACTAATATAACAATTAAAAACAGGCAAAGAGTTTGTCTTCCAGAATATTCTGGAATATATCACATTTACAATACAATATGACCTTGATGTATTAAAAATACACATTTTTGCTGAAATCAGTAGAATGTGATTCAATAAAGACAAGTCCTACAGTGGCTACCGTACGATGGCATAATCAAATTTAAGTTACCCGTGATAGCTTCGCACCAAAAATCCCTCAGTCTAAAACAACAGTGTTTTCATGTTTCTTTGGCATTATTCGTACCTCTCTTGGCAAGAAGGTTGTGCCTGGTTGTGCAGAAAAGGCCAGAGACATGTTTGTTAAAGCTTCTCGGAGCCATGGGTTTTGTTAAAAAAAAAAAGTCAAGGAATTGTTAGCTATCTAGCAGGGACATTTGAAAGGAGAACATGACAATGGGTTTGAAAGAGAGATCACAACTCAGTAACATGCTAGTAAATAGTAATGGTTTGACAAGTTCCACCAAACTTCCCTCCATCCTCTCTCACACACCGTTCAGTCTGCCAGAATCAAAATGGACCCTGCCCACCTGTAGGTGACAAGACTTCTTCCCATTCAGATTAGTGAGAGACAGCAAAAAATAACAGTAATAAGAAGAATAAGGGAAGCATATTTACAGACTGAGTTGGGATAGGAAATGATAGCATGTTAGCAAGAACAATGCTACATGAAAAAAAAATTCTTTGTTGTAAGTGAAAAATTAAATACAATTTCACCAACAGCACACTCACAAAAACAAATATTATATTGAACACTGTTAATAGATATATCACATGTAAAACAAGCAAGGTAATTATTTTGTTTTCCCTCACACTGATTGGGTGTCTCTGTTGGGTTACCGTGTATAGTTTTGGGCACAACACATTTTTAAAGGGCAGACAAATTGGAAAGAGTTAGAATCATAGAATGATAGAATGGTTAGGGTTGGAAGGGACCTTCAAAGGTCATCTAGTCCAACACCCCTGCAAGGAGCGGGGACATCCCTGACTAGATCAGGTTGCTCAGAGCCTCATCCAGCCTGGCCTTGAATGTTTCCAGGGATGGGGCATCCACCACCTCTCTGGGCAACCTGTTCTGGTGCTCTACAACTCGCATTGTAAAAAATTTTTTTCTAATATCTAATCTAAACCTACCTCCTTCTAATTTAAACCCATTACCCCTTGTCCTATCACAACAGGCCCTACTGAACAGCCTCTCCCCATCCTTCCTGTAGACCCCCTTGAGGTACTGGAAGACCGCTATCAGGTCTCCCCAGAGCCTTCTCTTCTCCAGGCTGAACAGCCCCAACTCTCTCAGCCTGTCCTCATAGGAGAGGTGCTCCAGCCCTCTGATCATCTTTGTGGCCCTCCTCTGGACCCTCTCC
>WHYT01015089.1:186788-208083 GCA_009806455.1 Tetrax tetrax | reverse complement strand
TTTTTTTTTTTTTTTTCTGTTTTTCCCCTTCTTAAATACCTTATTGCAGAGGCGTTATCACGTGACATTCTGCTCCCAATCGGCTCGGCCTTGGCCAGCAGCAGGTCTGCCCTTGGCGCAGCTAAGTCCACTGAACAAAGGGGAGCGACTTCCAGCAGTTTCCTACAGAAGCCACCACCTTAGGCCCCCCTCACTAAACAAAACCACAACAATGCACAATAGGATACGACAGGTAGAAAGATATGCAGAAAGACATAAGACACACAAAAAGAACAGGATATATGAAAAGTCATCCAGTCAGGCAAAGCCCTTCACAGGCTCCTTCTCCCACTTTGTTGCAGTGAGTGTCTTAGCTACTGCAGCCCGAGGTGCAGCCCATGGTGAGGCCAGCTGTCCCCCTGCAGCCCATGGAGGACCCCACACTGGGCAGGCAGATGCCCGAAGGAGGCTGTAGCCACTCCAGAGAGACTGCACCCCGTGGAAAAGGACCCGCGCTGGAGCAGTTTGTGAAGGACTGTAGCCCATGGGAGGGACCCCAGGCTGGAGCAGGGGAGGAATGTGAGGAGTTCTTCGCCGGAGGAGGAAGGAGCAGAGGAAAGTGACAAGTGATGAACTGACCACAACCCCCATTCTCTGTCCCCACTGTGCTCCTCGAGGTGAGGAGGAGGTGGAGATAGTCCAGAATGAAGTTAAGCCTAGGAAGAGGGGAGAAGTGGGAGGAAGTTTTTTCCTCTCTCATTATCTTGCTTTGGTTTTATTATTAATAAATTGAAATAGTTTTCCCCAAGTTGAGTCTGTTTTGCCTGTAACAGTAACTTGAATGATCTCTCCCTGTCCTTATCTCAAACCTTGAGCTTTTTGTTGTATTATCTCTCTCCCATTCCCTTGGAGGGTGGGGAGACTGAGTAAGAACCTGAATAGCTTGGTCTCCAGTGGGGCTAAACCACAACTGTATTCAATTATTTGTGTACATTGCAATTAGAAAACCATGACAAGAAAGCCTGGAAGTCTACTTTTTTTTTGCTTTGCAGCCCTGAGTCTTGTTAGTTCCTACTACAGAGTCACCTGTAGCAGCTTTGTCATCTTCCGGTTCATTTTCCCACAAGAAAGGTCGGTCTGGCTTCATGACAGGATATTTCAAATCCAATATGTTTCTGGTCACCTGGGAAGTATTAGGGCAATTATTTTCCAGTGTGCAGTGTCTACTTGATATGCATCTGGACATTTTCCTAGAAAAAGCTTTAATTTTAATTTGGGAACTCTGGTCTCCAAAAATCTTTCCCTGACCACTCACTTGCATTAACATTGCTTATCACCGGCAGCACAGCATGGTCTCTTTTCTCCCACCACAGTGGTATTTCACAGGTGAATGATCAATAGGTATGACTTTGTATCTCTCACCTTAAGCCATTTTCCAAACACAATGGGAATGTAGGACAAGACCACACTGATCCAGAGGTGAAGCTGAGCTTTCAGAGTTACCTTTCTGCCCTAATAAATATTCCACCTCTCTCCTAGACGGGGCTCTTGCTGTTACCCAGCTGCTTACAAGCTGCCGTCCCAAGTTATCTCTTTTTCTTGCCACAGAAGCCTTGCACTTCAGTGGCAGTAAAATGCCCATTTGTTTGTGATAGAGGCTTCAGGTTTATTCACCTCGATGAGAAGCCCATCGGTCATTCTAAACAAACCTTCAGCTAAAACCACTGAACACTTATTTTTATCTTATACGCCATTATCAGACAATTAAATTACTATATAGTATGACTGTAATTTAATACCATTAGATCTTGTGCCAGTTGCACATCTCTAGTTTCTCCTACAAACACACAAAAGTCTTAATTTTCATTTTAGATTTGCTGGTATTTCTCTGTTTTAAAGAGTAGAGAAAAACTGAACCAGAATTTTTTATTTAACCTATTTGGAGGCTTTTTTACGCATAGATTGGCAAGTTAAAGATAATTTATAAGTTCTGCAGTCATGTTAGGTCAAAAAAAAAAAGCCAGGACAAAACGGTATCATTATCAAATTAAACCTTGTAGAAGTCCTGCTAGCCTTTCTGGGTTGGTGTTCAATAAGCAGTGATAGGGTTTGCATTTCTGCAGTGCCTTTCATCCCAGAAACCTTAACAAAGCTGGGTGGATACACACAGCAAGTTCCTGAATTTAGCAGGTGCTCCTGAGAGCTTTGTTTGTGGACAGAGTGCGAGTTCGGTTGCACCAGGACTAGAATTAGCTCTGGCACCAAATACAACACCCTTTTACAGACTGAATGCACAAAGACCCTATCACATAGAGTATAATCCAAAGTGCTGAAAGCCATATGAGGCTAAAGGACGGAATTTACTGAGTCTCTCTTCTTGTGATTGCCCAGATTTTTATCTATTTCATTCCTTCTCTTGCAGGAAGGGTGCTTGACTTACAGTCTGGTCTTCAGGCACTGTGTTCTTCAAGTTGGTGTAATAACATAGTAAACTGAAAATGGCTTAATTTAACATGCAGTCCTAAGTGCTGTCGATTCAGGAGCTGATCTGGTAAGAGAAGGACTGTCCTGTGAAGGACAGTCTTCCCCAGCAATGTAAACCAGCTGGTTTGTTTTCCTGTCACATATTTTTACAGCCTTATCAGTGCTCTAAAGGGATTAAGGAATTCATTTTATGAGACTGATGTGTCTATTCTGACTTTTAAAACCTGAAGAGCTACTTAAAGTTTAGCATAAACTGTTCATTAGCATTAAGGTGTATAGCTCTAAATTGCCTGTGATCCCTGTTAAGTGAGGAAGGGCCTGTCATATCATCACATCTTCAACATTAAGTACAGTCAGTTCTCAGTTATCTGCAGTGACCAGTGCTGGAGTAAAATGAGTAAAAGAAAACTGTGGATAATGGAAATTATATTTAAATGATGCTCTAAGTGAGAGAGTACCGGTGAAGAGGAAGGCCAGAAACGCTTTCATTTTGATACTCAGGGACCCCTCAGAGGTCACTGAAAAGAGCTGGTGTGTGACTTGTGCATGTGGCTGTTCTGCTCCGCAATGCACATTAGCTCTGTGGAGCCAAGCATCTCCACCACCCATATAGCAGAGGGCTGGCTCTGCTGGAAGCAGCACAAGAGGAACATGTTATCCTGATGGCCGCCTTGTGTCATCCAACTGGTGTGTTTTGGTCACAGCTTACACTTGAGTTTTCAGAGACGGAAACTGCCTTGTTACTGCATGTCTTGCAAGAGGTTAGCACAGTGAGTTCCCAAGCTTGGCCCAGCATCCCATTGCAGTTTAGAGCCTATGAACAGCTACATGAAAGAAAATTTCATGGCAGCCTTAGATCCTTTGGTACTGTGGATCATGCCGATTTGTTGATTCAGCCCTCAGCTCTTTATGAAAAAAAAGTAGGATTCCAGTAGAAAGACTGCATCCCTTGTTCTGACCTTCTGAGTTGTACTGGGCAAACGTTAAAGAACTGTAAGAGTTTTTTTCATGCGTGATTCTTGAGGACTGTGCTCTTCTGTGCCACATCCACATGTAGTTTTGGGGTGAGCTGATAATGTCTGGTAGGTGCAGCATAGGCAGCCTCTTCCATTACTGTATTTGCTGGCTCTTGTCTCAAGCAAATTCACAGTAGACTGGTTTGGGAATCAATTCTCTGGGGAAGTCAGTGTTCAAAAGACTTGGTTTTATCTTTCATCTGGAAAAATTGCATAGGACAGTGTTTCTAATGTAGATTTGCATTTGTAACTGATCACTATCATACCTATGGACAGCAGATGAGAGGAAGAACATAAATACTAAAATAGGTATTTTTATTCTGACGTTTCTTTTAGCTGTAAGAGTTCATTCTTTTATATAAAACTGTTATTTACTTGGAAAAGTGTGAATAATCAGAAAAGGCTATTTGAAAACATAGGTTTTACATTTATGCTTGAACCCCCAAGGCTGCTTACCACCAAGAGAAGGGCAATCAGACTCCTCATGTCTTTAGCCCATAACCACCTCAGCTCTTTTCCACTTCTCACTTCAATCAGGCATTAGGAATATGCCAAAAGTCTAATCACCCGAATTGTTGAAACGTACACAATAAAAATTGGGCACACTTGTGCCATCAAAATATGTAATATTGCCTTTTTGTCCTCCACAAAACAGTTCTCTCTTTTGTATTTAAAAAAAGCCAAGTTTACTCCTGGCCAGTATTGAGGGAATGACATACTACTGGCTTGAATGTGATTTGCTTATTTAGAAGGCTGTAACATTATAAAATCTGGCATCTGAGAAAAGAGGAAATTATACTAATCCTTCATGGAAGCATGCTGCGTTATTGTGCTGTGTCTGCAAAAGCACAACTCCAAAAGAGTGGATTATAATCATATAGAACTTAATTTTTCAACTTGGACAAAATCATTGTGTCCACAAGCAATATTGACATGGATTTACCAATTTTTATTCCTGCTCTTTCATTTCAGTTATAAGCCTCTGTACAGGCTCCATATCTATTACTTGAAGCCTATGGAGGCATAATTTCTTAAACTTAAAAAACCCCATGTCATTTTCTCACTGAGGAGATGTGAGAGTTGCATTTCTTCTACATTTTTCCTCTGCCCCAGCAAAGCCAGACAGATTGGTCTAACTCGTGACGCATCTTTAACCACACTAAGAGTTAGTACACCCACAGGGTGTCTGTAATGGCAGAAGTGGTCCTTCCGAAACAAAAGAGAATGACCAGATCTGGAGCCCGGGTACCAGCACCTTCCAGGACTGATGCTCTGGAGCTAATTGATCGCTGGACCAGTCCGTGTTTTAAAAGTCAGTGTGAATGAAGCAGGGTAAGGCTGAACAGAATGATGGAGCGGGGAGAAAGGTCTCTGGCTTGCATGACCAGTAGCTGTGCCCCTCTTTGCTGAGCACAGCGTTATTATAGAGATGTATAACCCTACAGGGCATGACATATGTGTGTCACACGGTGGTGCTGCTGCTCAGCAAATGTTAAACCTGGTCCAGTAATGTCAAGGGGGAAAAGCGACACATATCACTGTGCAAATGTATTGCGTTTTGTATGCGTGTCCACACAGGGGCTTTCAGGCGGTGCTGGAAGGGCTCATCCACCTACTTGTGTCACGGCTGCTAAGTCAGAGTCTGGATTTGTCTTGTACTGTATCTGCGTAGCTTGTATGTATTCCTCCTCCTCAGCAGGTGTTTCAGGTTAGTACCAAATAAATGATGAGCAGGCCCTGGGTGTGATGTGTAAGAGCAGTAAATTGCCAAGGAAAGAAAGATATTTTTAAGCTTCATTAGTATGGTCATAAACTGGAAGCACTTAAACCATGTAGAAAACAGCTTTTTGAATTTCATCTTATAAATATCAGTTGGCGAGATTAGAGTCTTTGCTCTTGGTGAACTCAGTCATTTCTTCATGGTATGTTCCTAAGCAAACATCAAAGATATAACAGCTAATGGCCAGTCTTGTTAGTGAAATGAACTGTGCCATTGTTATTAAATCATGTTATTGCCTTCTGCCTTTGTCAGAATAATATTTCATCATAACCATGTTGGTACAAGGATAAAGAAGGCACAAGAAGTAACACAATCTATTAAATCACAAGTATGACAGGAAGAAATGGACAAACTTTAAGTCGCTCAAGCCTTTCTTCAGACGTCCAGGTTTGAGCAGCCAAAAGCTTCTCTGATTTTTCCAGCTATATCAGTTTGTCTAACAACATCTACCAGCAAACCATGTCCTGCTTTGTTAGAGTTGGTATCAGTTTAGCAGGGCAAAGAAGAAGTTCTGACTTCCTGTGGACCTGCCAACTGATAGACCACTCTGGGTTGAATCAATTCAACTAAAAATTGCCAAAACAGCATCTTAGAAACCTTCATGTATTGTAAATGACCACCATAGAGAAATGTACTGGCTATCGTAAATCCTTTCATTTTTTTTATATTGCTTTACCAATAAAAAACTGTCTAAAAGGTAAGTCTGTAGTCAATGGCTGTGACTTCTTAAACACTGCATAAATTCTGGTGACTTGATGAAAAAAATTATTTTAATGCAAGTGTGCTACTCTGAACAATTTCACTTTTCTTTGGTTTTATTTTTCTCACTGTACTCATCAGCCATTGCATATCTCTGTTGTTGTACAGGTAGATAAAGTAGACACAAATCTTGATCAGACACAAGTTCTTTGTGTTCTTTAAAGCAGTTTTCTTATCATGGACCACATGGATAATACTACTTTGGGGCAGGGAGACATACTCCAGTCACCTCTTAACCCAATGAGAATCTTTTAACTGCTTCTGGTCTGATTCTCACTTCCCACATGTGTTTCTTCAACTCAGCTGGTGAAGAGATTTTGAGTTTTCTTCATCTGAGGCTTTGTATTTATTACCTAGATATTCAGCATTTTACTAGATTTGGTATATTTTTGCCACATCTACTGAAGGAGGATTAACACATTGTACAGCACACTGTATCATATATCAGCTTTGCCTTTGTTGTGATTTTGATGGAATTTGGTGTAATCCTTCTGATTTGGAGGTATACCTAATGCTCCAGGTGCTCTGCTTTGGAGTTTCGGGGCAAGCCAGGGAGAGGGATGGGGTGGTTCCCTGCCCAGGGACTACTGGTCCCAAGCTGGCAACAGCTTTGGGCACTGCCAGCGCTGTGGCTGCTGCTTAGGAAGGCAGGAGAGCAAAGCCCCTGTGCGCGCCCCCCCTAGAAAGCTGCACGTGGGCAAAAACTCTTTTGACTGAGAAATTCCAAAGGATGTGATGGCTCATGGGGAGCGGAGCCAGGCCTCTGCAGGGGAAGGCTTTTCTCTCTCACACACACATACCGAATCAATGAACCTTGTCTTAGACAAGACAAGAGATCTGACTTCTTACAAGCAATTAATTATTTTTCCAATCTGGAATAAGATGCAAAAAGTTGCATTTTGCTTTGGTAAAGGACTCTTTTTCCGTCTTCTCTGAGGAAGTGTGGTTTGATGCTTCTCTCGACAGCCTTCATTGTTTTCCCTTGTGGAGGCTGGTCATGCTGCCAAGAGAGGGCAGCAACCAAGCACAGAAGCTGCACGCCTGTCACTGTATTAGGTCACATGGGAATTTAATTTAAGAGATCATTAGCACAGAAGCTCTATGTGTTACCAGAATTACTGCTCAATGCTCTTAGTTTCTGCCAATTCCTTCTTCCTGCTAAAGCAAACCTCTGAATTGTTCTGTTTTCTGTATGTTTTTCAAATAAAAGAAATAAGCCCAAACTTCTGCTGAGTCATTTGAAAATATGTTCTGTGCCACGGGAGCATGGCCGGACAAACACCAGGCACTGCTCTGGGGATGCTGCCTAGAAGGCACAGATCCCACATCTGCACTTCCACAGCTTTGCAGGGGAATAAATGCATGTAACCAACAGCTGTACAGCTGTATTGTATCTTTATTTCTGTGTGCAAGGCATTTTCATTGCTCATGCTGTCAACTTCCCACTGCAGGCTGTGTCACTGATAATACACTACTCTAGGCTCTAATGGGCAGCATTTTCTCTCAAATTCACCATTCCCGTAAGATCCAGAGCAACCTCCGTCACATGTAAGGCTGCATGATCAGATCACCACATATCCTTAAAGACATGCTTATTCCAATTGATCCAGGTTGAACCTGCTTTAGAAATAAAAGTAACCTGGTTGGTTTTAATACAGTTAATTATTTTTACCCCAAAAGAAGCTGCAGTGTTTTGGCTCCTGCCTCTGAAGGCAGTTGGTTCTCCTGCCCATATTTTTGAGATCACAACATTAAAACACTACTTTCACAGTGGCGTTTTCACTTAATGAGGAAAATGTCATGGCCTGATGAAAAATGGAGGCAGAGAGAGGGAGGGTCAGTGTGGGCTTTGTGTTACTGTGGGACAAAAGTGCTGTGTTTCTCTGGGACTCTTCCCGTGTCAAACATGTAGGCCGGCTATTTGCCTAGCTATTGGAAAACACCTGAAGCTCTACTGATAAAATTAAACTAATATTTAAGGACAGAAGTACACTGTGCACAGCCAGATGGGGATGGAATGGTGGGAAAGCACGAGGCGGTGGATAACTCCTGCTGCCTGTGCTATATTTAGACTCAAATGGACTAATGCTGGCTTAACCTGGTGTGTAAAAAAGGAAAAGCTGTGGGTTAGACTGAGACCTAGTTGTGGGACACCTTGAGGGGCTTCTCAGGGTGAGAGGAGCTGAGAGAGCACCAACTCTACAGGGAAGGTGTTCAGCTGGTGTCAGACACAAGTTGCCTCGTGTCAGACACCACACTGGCTGGCAAAGGGGAAACGCCTGCAGTCCCAATGATGATCCTACTAATTTCTCCTCAGCCAGGCAGCAAAAAGCCTTTTAGGGGGAAGGAGATTAAACGAGAAGAGGGGAAGCGCAGGGAATGGGAGCAGTAGGGTTACGCCAGGCAGCCACCGCTCTCTGTGCGGATACCACTGCCCTTACTGCCCTTACTGCCCGAGCCCGATCCTGCCCCAGACGTCCTCTGTAACCTGGGCGAGGACACTGGAGTCCAGGTTAATTTAAAGGCCAACTCAGTTGCCTAATTTCCTTGGATGGTATGAGCCTTGGCTGCATTTTCGTGCCACAGCTAAACCAGTTTGACAGCTGCTGAGAGTGGCAGGACCCCTCTGCCCCGCTTTCCCCTCAGAGGGTACTGTCTTTCTGCTTCTGTCTTTCTCTGATTTTTTTTTTTTTTTTTTAAAGAATGAAGAAAGCAGACATTAGTCACACCAACAAATCGTTGTTGGATATGTGTGTGCCTCGTAATGGGCAGTACTAATTCCAGACAAGCCACTTTCAGCAGAGAGCAGCAAAAGGCTAACAGCTTGAGTACAGGTCTAAGAGACTCCAAGCCAATTAGTGAACTATGTGGCCTCTCTGCTGGAATCAGAAAGCCCACAAGCAGGCCTTCAGGAGTTTGTACCAGTAATAAGACTACTGAGGCTTCTCCGTATAAGTTTGTGATTCTGCACGTTGACGATGCAGATGAAGCCGTCCAGATCCAGAACCATCCAGAATAAATTTTGTGTTAAATCTAGAATGATCTTAGCAGCGATGCCCTGCAGTGAATATGCCTTGGAAAACTTAAGTGATGCTGTGAATGGCTCAGCATGGACTATTATGCTACTGACAAAATTTTCTGAATGGATCTTTGTATGTATTTCAGTCTTTCACCTCCCTTGTCAATGGTTTTAACAGCATAAGTTACAACTCTGTGATACCTGTGAGGCCACTGAATAACCCACTTACCCAGGAGAAGACTTCCTTTTGTTTTGCAAGTTGTTAATGCACTGTAAGAGGATAGTCCTGGCTCTGCAAAACAAGTGAAGAAAATTTTCCAGGAGTCTACATACAGGCAACAATGAGAAATATGAAGGAGGAAAAGGATGAAACACTAACTAGAGGACTTGCCACCATGAAAAACTGCAAAGACAGAACATATTTAGGATAAAGCAGAAGTGATATTCCTTGCTCTTGTTTTATAAATGAAAGGAAACTCTTCTTTTGACAAAACTAATAATAAAGTTCTCCATCAAGGCATGTTAATTAAGTAGTGATGAATGCATGCCGTACATGAAGGCATGCCTGTCACTGTGTCTACTCAGAGGTACAAGATGCTGCCAAATTGGAACCCTAGCTATGTTTGGCTTTATCTTGTGAGACCTGCCAGATGTGTATAGTTTCCTATTAGCAATGTACAGTTTTTCACATCTTGTAGTTGACACTGGAAAATATTAATAAAAGAGGAATATTGGTTACCACAATGAAATCAATGCATTATGAATCATAGAATCATAGAATGGTTAGAGTTGGAAGGGACCTTCAAAGGTCATCTAGTCCAACCCCCCTGCAAGGAGCAGGGACATCTCCAACGAGATCAGGTTGCTCAGAGCCTCATCCAACCTGGCCTTGAATGTTTCCAGGGATAGGGCATCCACCATCTCTCTGGGCAACCTGTTCCAGTGCTCTACAACTCGCATTGTGAAAATTTTTTTCCTAATATCCAATCTAAATCTACCTCCCTCTATTTTAAAACCATTACCCCTTATCCTTTCACAACAGGCCCTACTGAACAGCCTCTCCCCATCTTTCTTGTAGGCCCCTTGAGGTACTGGAAGACCGCTATCAGGTCTCCTCGGAGCCTCCTCTTCCCCAGGCTGAACAGCCCCAACTCTCTCAGCCTGTCCTCACAGGAGAGGTGCTCCAGCCCTCTTATCATCTTTGTGGCCCTCCTCTGAACCTTCTCCAACTGGTCCATGTCCTTCTTATGTTGGGGACTCCAGAACTGGACACAGTACTCCAGGTGGGGTCTCACCAGGGCAGAGTAGAGGGGCAGAATCACCTCCCTCGACCTGCTGGCCGCACTCCTCTTGATGTAGCCCAGGATGCGGTTGGCCTTCTGGGCTGCAAGGGCGCATTGCCAGCTCATGTTGAGCCTCTCGTCCACCATCACTCCCAAGTCCTTTTCCTCAGGGCTGCTCTCAATCCATTCTCCGCCCAGCCTGTATTTGTGCCTGGGCTTGCCATGACCCAGATGCAGGACCTTGCACTTGGTCTGGTTGAACTTCATGAGGTTGGCATGGGCCCACCTCTCCAGCCTGTCAAGGTCCCTCTGGATGGCATCCTTCCCTTCCAGTGTGTTGACGGCACCACACAGCTTGGTGTCATCGGCAAACTTGCTGAGGGTGCACTCTATCCCACTGTCCATGTGGCCAGCAAAGATGTTGAACAGGGCTGGGCCCAACACGGACCCCTGAGGGACGCCACTGGTGACCGGTCTCCACTTGGACATTGAGCCGTTGACCACCACTCTCTGAGTGCAGCCATCCAGCCAATTCCTTATCCACTGAGTGGTCCCTCCATCAAACCCATGGCTCTCCAGTTTAGAGAGAAGGATGTCGTGCGGGACAGTGTCAAAAGCTTTGCACAAGTCCAGGTAGATCATATCCATTGCTCATCCCTTGTCCACCAATGCTGTCACCCCATCATAGAAGGCCACCAAATTGGTCAGGCACGATCTGCCCTTGGTGAAGCCATGTTGGCTGTCACCAACCACCTCCTTGCTCTCCATGTGCCTTAGCATGGTTTCCAGGAGAATCTGCTCCATTACCTTGCCAGGCACAGAGGTGAGGCTGGCCAGGCACAGAGGTGAGGCTGACCAGCCTGTAGTTCCCTGGCTCTTCCTTGTTTCCCTTTTTAAAAATGGGGGTTATGTTCCCTCTCTTCCAGTCATCAGGGACCTCACCAGACCGCCACGATTTCTCAAATATGATGGCCAGTGGCTTGGCAACTTCATCCGCCAGTTCCCTCAGGACCCACGGATGGATCTCATCAGGTTCCATGGACTTGTGCACCTTCAAGTTCCATGTGCCATGTGCCATGAAAAGCACTCTATGGAATACATTGCCCCTTTGAGGAACAGCCATTTCAAAGGCTTTTTTTTTTACATTTTGGATTTTTTTTCTATATGGGAAACATTTTCTTGGCTCATTCTGACTGAACTTTGGCACATTCTTTAAGGGAAAACATTAGACAATTATATGGGAGAGAAGTGTTCTGAGCTGAGACTGAAAAAGGTGAGCCACAGAAATGGCATCAGTTTGAATGACTTGTATTTGTGCACTTCACGTATCCTAGCTCTTAAGCATATTTGAAAAGATTTAAGACAGATCGTCAGTGTTCTTTTCCCTCCTGTACCACACAGGACTGCTAGCTGTGTTTCAGTAAGCCAGCTTGCACTGGTTTCCACTATAGTTTTGTATTGGTGATGCGGAATGTAATTACTAAAATAGCATTGGAAATCTTTGGGTTTTTTTCCCGCAGGAAATTTAATTAAAACATGAAAATTTATTATTTTCTGAATTACTGAAATCTTGCTATTCCAAATGTAAGGACAGTCAGCTGTAGGCAAAACAAACTGTTCCTTGTTGAAGAGAAAAGGCAGCGAGAGGGGCTTTGGTGTCTGGATCAGTGTTGATGCCATGCTTGTGGGAGGCAGCTGACGCGATAGTTGTGCCATTGCATGCACGCAGTGTGATTTTGGATACTATGTTTTGTGTTCTGTCTCTGTCCCTTGTTTTGCAAATGAGGAGAACAACAGCTATGTATTTCTGCCTCAGAAATTCAGGGCGAGAATCAGATATGGACACACCACGTGCTTCATCCACGCATGGGTTGTACCCTCGTGCCACAGGAAAGCAGGTTTGTGGAGCCAGGGGGCTGGCAGGCATCCTCAGCCCTTGCAAAGAGCCCTCAGTGCAGCCGGTCACGGTGCCTGGGATGGCAGAAAATCCTGAGCAGCATAGAGGGTTTCTTAGTTAATTGCCCCCCGGTGTCCCTGATGCTGTGTGATGCCCGTCAACAACAAGCAGAGTGGTGCTCCGGAGTCGAGCGTCTGGGGACTGGGTCACTGTCTGGGGAGAAGGGCAGGCCTCTGCTCCCCTCTGACTCTCCTTCTAGAATGGCAGGGTGGCCAGAGCCGCCTGAGCTCTCGAGGAGAGCCACGAGCACCACGAGCATGGGTGCTGGCTGGGCTCGCCCTGGCAACCCACGGTAGGAGAGGAGGGTTTCAGCTGTGGGAGGCTTTCTGAGTTCCTCTGATAGTGCTGATTCATTTAAGTGCTGCCCACAGTGTTTTTTACCATTTTTCCCCCTGAGTGTCAATGTACTTTTTTCTGAGATGTTTAAAATGGTAAACACAAGACAACCTGTCTATATGTGATGGTTTAGCCCGAATTACCACGCGGTTTCTTGCTCCCCCTCCCCAGCGGGATGGGGGAGAGAACTGGGAAGAGAGGAAAACTCGTGCGTTGAGATGAAGACAATTTACTAAAATAACATGGGAAAACTACAATAATAACAGAATATAAGGACATTAAAATATACAAGGGGAACAATATATGTTTTCTCACCACCTGGTGTCCCAATGACCGGTGCAGCCCGTCCCGAGCAGCGATCATGGAAACAAAACTGAGCAGCAAGTGAAGGAGCAAAAGGGAGCCAGCAAGGTAGAGGGAATGATGCCAGCAAACGAGGGAAAAAAATGGATGCCAGGAAGGCAGATACCCACCCTGGCCTGCCCCCACTTATATACTGAGCACGACGTTTATGGCATGGAATGCTCTCTTTGGCCAGTTTGGGTCAATTATTCTGTCTGTCTTTCTCCCAGCTTCCTGCATCTGCAAATTAGTGAGACTTCGAAAGCCAGACAGTGTCCTTGGTCTCATTCACAACAACTCATATCATCAGGGTGTTTATCAACATTCTTCACACACAAAATCCAAAACATACCAGCTACTGAGAGCAAAAATTAACTCCATCCCTGCCAAAACCAGGACACTATAGTACACAGTCTATGAACCATACCAATGGGAAGATTATGCAAAGAAGGCAGAAGACAGGAGGAAAAGCGAATGTGACGAAGTTTAAGGGAAACAGCATGAGATGTGGTCTGTCCTGAGCTTGTTACACAGATAAATGTTTCCAAAAAGTGAAACCAGTTCCCAGGCTTGGAGCAAACCTCAGCGACCCAGAGACTCCTGCTCTTGAGCTACCAAGCTGCTGCATTGTCATTGCTCATTATTTCTTCCACCACTATAGAACCGTTCCTTCTGGCTGCTCCCAGGACACACCAGTTTCTTTGTTGGTGAGAAGCCCCTGTTTGCCAGTAATACCCTACTGTGCAGCTTTCAGGGAATGTTTGAGGGTAAAAGTCCTCAGCTCATTTACATATTCATGTTGTTCTTTTTCAGTAGCTAGTTCAGAAAAAAAAGCATTCTGGCAACATCTTACTGTCAGCTCACAGTGCTGCATGCCGCCTGCAAGAATGACATGGACAGTTATCTTGCACGCTAGGTGGCTACAAATAAAAACTGCCGTCTCATTTTCATGCAGAAATGTGTACTTTGTCACTACTGATCACCACCCATCCTCCTGCCAGTCTTACCAGGATGCTTAATGTGCTGCCCTGCCAGCTGACAGCTGCCTGGCCTTTAAGCAGGGGGTCTGCCCTGGAGGCACAGGCTCCAGCAGAATAAAACGCCTGTTGCTTGTCTTAGGCTGCATTCGCTGCTGACTGCAGCTCTGCCGTACCTCTTGCGGGCAGCTGCCTTCGCGTCTACGTGCAGAGTTGCCCGAGCACTGCAGAAGAATGCAGTACTTAAAAGGGTACATGGGGATACTCTGGCAAAGGGAGGAAATTTGTATCCTGAGCTAAAAAAAAAGCCTAAGGAATGTATATGTCATCCAGCTCTGACCTGCCCCCACTCTCACACCCGCGGATGCGAGTGCTAGAAAAGCAAGCTTGGGTGACCCTAGCCCATCTTTGGTACGGTAAGAGAAAAACAGTTCCGGAGCTGCAACTGGGTGTAGTTGCTCTCAGCTGAGTGAGCAATACCGCAGTACAAACTGAATACATGGAATTATGTCTAAAGCTAAACTACCGCTCTCCAGGAGAAGCTGGAGCACTGTTGCCATGACTATCGCATTGGCGAGAGAGACTCTTGCCTGCATCTCGGAGCACTCTGCAGCTGGCAGCCTCTGCGCTCTCTCCTCCCTCTGGAGGTCCCAAATGTCACTCTGACACCGCCTGTCCCCTTGGTACACTCTGTCCTGGCAGGAATAAGCAAGGGGTCAGAGACAGGGAGAGACCTCAGGGATACTGAGCATCGCGCTGGACTTGGGTGAAAGGCTCCTGGCTTTGGGCAAGGGGTGGAGGCTGCGGTGGTTCCACAACAGTGTTTGAAGCAGGCACCTTGCTAATGGTGGGAAATGGGACACACTGGAGTAGATGGGGAAGGGGAGTGGTGAGGCTGAGGGCTGGGACAGCAAGACAGCATGCTGGAAAAACACTCCCTGGCAGCAGTCTCAGCCCCCTCTCCCCACAGTGGGTTAAGTGCTCGGAGATGTGTCTGTGCTTTGCTACGTTCAGCTGTTAAACCAGAACAGTGATCCTTATGTCACAGAAGGCTACATATGTTTTATTTACAAATTCTTGCAATAGAAGGCATTGCACAGTGAGAAGTAGAGCTGACACACTTTGTATGCCTAATGGTGTATTTGGCTTTCTCTGCAATAGGTTATTAGTGATGTTAAATTTTCCTTCCTGAAGGCCTATAAAGATTTCTTTGAAAAACGCTGAGTCTTATTAACTGGAACAAGCCATTTTCTGCCTTTTTTTTTTTTTCCTCTTAAAAGAATAATCCTATTGCAAAATTCTGGCATTTGTCTCAGAAGTTTCCCAATCAGCTTGGCCTGTGGAAAACATGAAGTCTTGTGGCTGCTACCCTACCCTGCATTGCATTCATCCCTTAGGGGGATGAGGGCAGGGTAAAAGCAGCAGCTTTTCCCTCTCAGGAAGGAAATAAATCTCATTTGGCATAACCACTAAAAGGGAAAAAAAACCCCAAACAAACCTAACACTGAGATAACGCAGCTGCCTTAGATAAAGCCTAATCTCCTCAGATTTCAGTGCAGGGGATGGTTTGCTACGCTTTCGCTGACAGTCAAAGGTGGGGGGGTACCCAAGGAAAAGACAGTGCCTGAGTACCTGAGGTCCTGGTGGCATAAATCCAATAGATTTCTAAGTCTTAAATAAGCTAGGGTAACCTGTGGAGACCAGTTTTAATAAGCTTAGTGCAGTTAGCATTAAAAAACAAGCCAACAGCCCCAATCTGCTCTAACTGACTCAGTTCTGAGGTGCCCTTGCGAGAAGCCCTAGTAAGGTGTATTTTACTAATCCAGCTTGCAGAAGGAAATGCAGCTGATGCTCGTACGCTGCGGCAGTGGACAGGCAGCACAGACAAGGAGGGAATTGGTTACACGGGTGTCTGTTGCAGTCTTACTCAGAAATGTGAAACCTGGCTGCTAAAGGCAGGCGCTGAAGAGCTTGTGGGGTTTCCTCAGGCAGGTTGGGCATCTGGAGGGGATGCCCAGGGGGTGGCTGTGGCTGGACAGCAGCTCCATAAGGAGAAGAGCCACTACCGAAATAACACCGGTCTGTCTTATCAGAAAACCACCAGACAGACAGGCAGAGACACCCCTGCACAAGGGAACTGAGAAGCTCAGCAGCTGAGCCTTACGCCATTAAAAAAAAAAAGCGCCAAGCCTCTGCCTCCTAACCTAGAATTAAGCCAGGCTTGGAAATAGTTTTCCTGTTAGTCCATGCCCTCTGCTTTTTCGGGGTCAAGCTAGAGTCAGCAATCAGTGGCAGATGAACAGAGGTCTCTAGTCACAACTAATAGGAAGCTACTCCCAGAGATCTTTTGCTAAGAGGCCACACACTTGCCTCTGACCAGCTGCTCATGGAAATGGGCAGAAGGCAGAAAATGAGAGCAGAACTCTCCAAAGCACTTACATGTCCACGCATGCATACGCGCACACGCACCCACATGGCCAGAAACCACCGGGAACCGGGATTCTTTGCTACAGCCAGAAAGGTTTCTGGATATATATGGCAAAGTAAAAGGTCACAGCTAGTCTGAACTACTCGGTCCCTCTGCAGACTTCCAATGACAGTTACAGCTGTAGATGACTGAAATGCAGGGACGCTTATAGCACTCCCATCTGCAGCCAAGGACTGAAACGCTACCGGCGTGTGCCCAGCCACTCAGCAGCTTCTGCAGGAGCTGCGGCGCGCGATGTGTTGCAAGCCAGACCAGACGGTTGCCTAGCGCTTGTACTCTTGTTTGCTCCCTGTGCTCGTGCTGGCTGGTGCTGATGGTAAATGGAGTGTTTATTTCTCCGATTACCCCCGCCTCACTGCCCCCGCCTCCACTGACATCTATTTGAGGAGAAGTGGCTTTGCTACATAGATGGGATGTTTGCTTCCAGCAATCTTGGACCCCTGGAGCGTTTTGAGCTTTTCTGTCCCAGAAAACCCAGAGCCCAGAGTGCTCCCTGGCCGATCACCTCCTTGTTTTTTTCTCTGTAGTGAATTAGTGGAGAGGCCTGTACCGATGCCTGCAAGTTAAATATGCGTAGTCCCACATGTCATGACTAGCCTAGTAGGTTTAATTGTAGGTGAAACGTCTGTCCTATATTTAGAAAGCAGGGGATGTTAAGTATTTTTTCTTCCACCCACTGTGGAAATCTTGTGAAGTCAATAGCTAAAATTCTGTGTATCTTCATCACCACTGTTGGGCCCATAGTTTCCTTGGCCGAGGATCAAAGAAAGGAAAAGCACAGAGGGGTAATACATACGGGGTAAAAAAAGGCTGTGAGCAGCCTATTCTGGAAGTTTCACCTCTGTAACATACCAGAATGTGTACAGCCTGCGGGACAAGAAAGGCTTCTGGTGTCACAAGGGCACAACCTTGAATTTTACAGAGCAAAGCATTAGTCACACCGATCAATTGTATGCAAAGTCCCAGTGTGTGCCCAACTTATCTCCAGTAGAGGATAACACCTTGGCAGAGCCCGGTTCACTCCCAGCTGGGCTGGCAACATGAACACCACCAGCTGTACCTAGCCATGGCACAGTTAAAGTATAGTGAGCTAATTTTTAACAGTAAGCTAATTTTTAATGCATTAATTATCTACAGCTTAGCAAACTATTGACTTAAAACAACTGTACTGATGAGGCTGAGAATATTCTGTAAATTGCAAATGTTGCTTTGGCAGAGAATTTTACTCTGGCAGTCGCTTTTGTCACATTTAAATTCTGCCGTGATAAATTTACAGGTTTTACTGTTGGAAATGTGTTATGCAGCCTAGGGCAGCCTCTCCCAAAATGTCAGGCTATTGTTATTGAAGAGGCAATGTATGGTCATGCACTGGCTAGCAGGAATGTCTTTGGATGTATGAATTTACAATGAGGAACAGGTTTCCCAGAGAGGTGGTGGATGCCCCATCCCTGGAAACGTTCAAGGCCAGGTTGGATGAGGCTCTGAGCAACTTGATCTGGTTGGAGATGTCCCTGCTCCTTGCAGGGGGGTTGGACTAGATGACCTCTAAAGGTCCCTTCCAACCCCAACTGTTCTATCATTCTGTAATTCAGACATGTCGATCTTTTGCAATGAATGCTAGAGATTGCCAGTGAAGGAAGAAAATTAGGCTTGTCTTACTGGAGTGAAATTCAGCTTTCACAAGCTTGACCTAAAAGCTAAGTGCATATCTGCCACTGATTTTAACAATACAAATGTTTGAATTTCTGAACACTGCAACCCCTTTCAATGTACTTGCAACCTCTTGAATTGGCACCAGAGGCAGGAGAGAAAGAGGAAAGGAAATATTGCAGCTTGCATATCAAATACCAGAATAGTGAGGCGAGATGTAGATTAATTAGACTGTTTAAAAACCCTGACCTCCATTTATGAGGATATTTGTAAACTTGCCTTATTTGTACCTTCTAGAAATATCTGCATCGTGGAATAGCATCTGTCTCCTGTAGCACATTTCCATTACTAAACCACTATGTGTATTTTAGGGAAGTTAATCTATCAACTATTTCCATTATTTACAGATGTATACATACATAAGTACTTGCATGTAATTTTATAGCTTATAAACTTAGTGTGATTTGTACACATTTTTTACAAACTGCAAACAAACTGATTATCATTTTCTTCTCATTTCCTTCTTTGTACTATTTCATAGTACAACTCTAACAGTGAGCCAAAGGCTGTTATGGACACCAGGGGTAAAACTCTGTCTCCACTGGCTTCCCTGGAAACAAAATGTCATCCTTACACTCCAGGGTGAATAGGCAGAGATGCTTATTTCCTCTTGAGAAACGAGGTACTTCCCAGGACCAGACTTCCCTCTCAGTCTCTGTCCACGCGTGGTTTCTGCTGCCGGCTGCAGCTGCTCTGGGTGGGACTGGGTGCCAGTTTAAGTGGGACATGAGCACGCAGAGCTGCTGGAGTGCACGACCACCTTGCAAAATGCGACATGGAGTTTTCTCTGAATTATCTCAGAGCCTAATAGAAGTGTAGTCACACTGGGGATAACACCTGGTGCGTGATGAAAAGCGGGATAAAAAAATTGAGGACATCGTCCAGTCAAGGTAGATCTATTTCTTCTAGGGCCAAAGCTAAGAACCGAGTGGTGGCTGAGGTTTCTCTTTGCTCTATTGCTGTGCACAGCCTGCCTCGAGGAGAAAGCGAGCTCTGCACCATCCTCTCTTGTCCTTTGGGACACAGGGATAAAGAACTGAAGGCATTAAACTAAGTAACACTGGACTTTACAACCAGATCTGTTGCTGAAAACAGAGTTTGGCTCCCAAAATGTAATCAATGGCTGTCCTGAAAAACCTCCCCCTGGTTCAGACCAAGGACCCCATCAAGCATTGTCTAGTGACCTGAGAGTTTTTCCTTATGGTTTTACCATTTGCACACAAAACAAATGTATGTTCTTTAGTCTGGAGCTAAGGCTGTGGTTGCAACGGTAAAACACTGACTGGCCTGTGAGACACAGCGCCACAGAGGTGTGACCAGGCACCGAGGGGAGGACCGCTCCACACCAAACCACAGATATCTGCAAGGTGGGCAGCGTGTTAGTCCCCCGTGTATGTGACAAATCCCTTCTGCTGTCTCCTCTGAATAGCTGTGAGGACAAGAATACCCCAGGGTGAGAAGCAAGTCATTGCAACACATGTTATTCCACTGAACACCGTTCTCCATTCACAGCTTTCAAAAAGAGAGTATATTTTGGGGAAAGAAACTGCCAAAGGAGGTAAGGCAGATGAAATTGTCCCAGGCACCATGTCCCCAGGCGAGCAAACAGGTTGACTGAATACGAATTATTAAAGTTGAAACCTTAATGAAAGAATGGGTATCTCTTTTTTTTTTTTTTTTTTTTTCCCCCCACAGTGCTTCAGGTACACTGAGTCAAAATATTTGCTTTTTACCTCCGGAAAGCAGCGCTTAGGTCAATTCCAGGAGTCAGAAAATAACTGCAGTGGAGAGGGGGTGGCAGGGGCCGTACCCAAACGCACGTCTCTCGGTGCCTGGGTCCAGGCAGAAGGTCTCTGCAGAGGCCATTCCCATTCTCTTCTGACCTGCTTGCCCAATTTTCCTCCTGTGGACTCTGTCCCAGGACCTTGGCCTAATTCAGAGCCAGGAGGGAGTGGGGACATGCCTGTGTTTGACAACTCAGCAGAAGCACTGCTGCATCCACTGCTTGATGAGCGATCACGAAGCCCTGTGGTCCGCAGGTCCTGCGCTGCACACCACCCGCCCAGAAATCTCCAGGGACTGAATGGGAAAGGTCTGTCAGGTTACCACCTCCATCTTCCCTCCAGCACAGAACTGTTCCCAACAGTACCTTCTTTATACCTGGTATGATTTGCACAGCCCCGTCACAAATCACTCCATCAATGAGCTCCACAACTTCTACATTATTTTTCTGGCGTGACAGAGCCTCTCTACCAGGTTATTATTCTTGAGGCTAAGCATGAGCCTCCCTCTCTTCATTTTCTTCCCAACTGCTGTCGACTAAAGACTGTAAAACTCTTCAAATAATTTGTCTGTTATGCTCACATCTCTTGAAAAAGTTCTCTACTCTTCTTAGCCACACTTACTTCTAATTTAGCATTTACATGCAGTTACATCTTTTACTCTCTCTCCATAAATTATTACCACCAGCTCCTTAATCATTTTGATTGCTCTTCTCTAAATCCCCGTCAGTTTGTTTTCATCTTTCTGGTTCTGAGGTTTGCAGACAAAGTAATCAACAGTCTATGTACCATCTTGCTGGTGCAGGGCACAAAGGGAAAAATGGCAACCTGGGCTACAATATATTTCTTCGGGACATAAAATTGCAAATGGAACTGTTTTCTCTTTTTTGTGGTTGTCTTGTATTTTTTTTTTTTTTCGGGGGGGCAGGGGGGCAGTGGAGTGTCCGCTAGATTGTATGGCAACTTGATATCCAAATATCTGCCTGTTTACACCCACAGGTTCTTCTCCAAGTCTGCTTCTGCATATGGGGTCCGTCCTTTCTGAGGCTTGCGGATGACATACTTGGCTGTGACAGAAGTTACATTTCTTTGCTCTTTGCTCAGGTGGGGCTTTTTGAGGATCGTTCTCCCTTTTAATTATTACAGGAATAAAACAAACATCACATGCTAAGCCCGTAGCAAGCCGTGTGCAACATCAGAAAGGAAAAAAATAAGCAAATTTTGTGCCAAACAGCGACGCGGTCCGGAGCCTGAGAACACGCTGTGCTGCAAAAAGAATTGGACATTTCACCCCAAAATTACGAGTTAATGAGGCATTAACTCGGTACCTTTCGCCCTACGGGGTTGCGGAGCAAAAACCAACCACCTCCGAAGCCCCGCCACC
>WHYT01015089.1:68255-186768 GCA_009806455.1 Tetrax tetrax | reverse complement strand
GGAGGGAGGGAGAGGGGGAGGGGGCTCGGGCTCGCTTTGAGGAGGAGCGGCGCGGCTCTGGGCGGGCGAAAGGTGGTCGTGAGGGGAAGGGCAGGCTCAGGCTCCCCTTACTGCCTGAGACTCGGCCAAAACGCGGCGGCCGGGGCTTGCGTCGCCTTCCCTGCCTGGCTGTCCCCCGTGGGGTGCGGGTCTGCGGGTCTCCGTGGGGGAGCGGGTTAGGTGGGCTCTTCCCTTTAGGCTACGCCTCAAAACAAGTCGGGGGTACGGCTCGTAACAGCGCTGTGAGGGAGAAGAGGGTTTTTTTTTTCTGCGGGTGGTATGGATGACACGCTGCCCTCCCGCCTTTCCTCAGGGGGCGCGGCGCAGCCCGGGGGGGTCCCAAGGGAGGCAGCTGGAGGCCGGTGCGAGTTGTTTGGGTACAGCTGTAGAAAAATACAACTGCGGTTACTTGTTTGTGAAGTAGGAGGTGAAAACATCTCGAATGCTTTCTCTTCCAGATTTGTAACAACACAGCCTGTGCTTTGTCAGGACCCTGTTCAGAGTCTCCATGTTGTCCCGTCTAGATGAAACTGATCTGAGAAGAAGCTGGGGACATTCTGTTTGGGCTGCGCGTTTCCAATAAGCTTTTGACTCTGAAAAAGGCAGACGCGTATTCTTCAAGAAGCAAAGAGGTACAGACTAAATGGATCTAAAGACAGCCGTGTTCAACGCAGCTCGTGATGGCAAGCTGCGGCTCCTTTCCAAGTTATTGGCAAGCAAAACCAGAGAAGAGGTAGCCCTGCTGATGTCAGAGAAGACCAATGGTGCCACACCACTTCTGATGGCAGCCCGTTATGGTCACCTTGAGATGGTGGAATACTTGTTGGACCATTGCTCCGCATCGATAGAAGTTGGTGGTTCGGTGAATTTTGATGGTGAGACCATTGAGGGGGCTCCGCCGTTATGGGCAGCGTCAGCGGCTGGCCACTTAAAGGTGGTTCAGTGTCTGCTAGACCACGGTGCATCTGTCAACAATACAACTCTGACAAATTCAACGCCGCTCAGAGCTGCCTGTTTTGATGGTCACCTAGAAATAGTAAAATATCTTGTGGAGCACAAAGCAGACCTGGAAGTATCAAACCGTCATGGGCATACATGCTTGATGATCTCATGTTACAAAGGCCACAAAGAAATTGCTCAGTATTTACTTGAAAAAGGAGCTGATGTGAACAGAAAAAGCGTTAAGGGTAAGTTAATTTTTTCACTTTCCTGATGGTAAATAGGGGTAAAGTTATTCATTTGCCCTTCTTTAGGAGGTTAACATCCAAAACTATTCTTCTAGTTTCATAAAGTGGATGATTGAGAGGTAAAGTGTGTTTAAGTATTTTTTTTTGTTTTTTTTTTCATTGTACTCCTTTCTTAAAACAGGTTGTATAATTTCATTCTAAATTTATACATTTTAATCGTAAACCTCTAATTCTTAAAAAGACTTAGTCATATGAAATGTCACATTTATGCATGTGCAAAAAGCTAACAAACTTGCCGAGAACTCCTCTTTGTAGTAGGTTGGTGTAGCAACTTACTCAAATATATAAGCATATATTCTTGGGGTTTGTACTGTTGTTTCTTAGCAAACCAAATATGCTTTACATAAAATGGACCTGTGCCAATAAGGCTAGTGCAAGGAAAGATGCATAAAGGAGAAAAATTATTTTCTGCCTTGGAAATGAGTAATGACTTTGCTCTTCACTCCTCTCTCCCTCCAAATTCTTGAGTAATTTTGGACCCTTTTTCAGTGTTAGTAAACAAAAACATATATTAGGATTTTAAAAAGGAAGCTGCAGGTGCCTCTGATCCCAACAGAAGGACTTCCAGTGGTGCACAGATCGCAACGGGCATCTCTTTGTCCCTATTTGTGACTACCCTCGTGGTGTTATTCAAAGTGAAGACTTCTGTTGTTTTTGCTGTGATTGTAATAATGTGGACCTCTTGGTTTAACCATTGGGATTTTTATTACATCTCAAATCTGTGTGTGAGTGTGGTATTTGCCTGAAAAGCATACCAGTTATTGCAGGTTGTGGTTAATTTTTAGCTCACTGAGCCAGGATTGTGTTTCAGCAGCTTATTTTATTTATATATATATATATATATAACTAATCTACTAACAAACCTTTTTGCAGCGTAATACTTCCACTGCCTGTTTCAGGCTAATTACATTTGTAACAGTATACTATACCTTGCAGTTACTTCTGTGAAAGTATACTTTGTGTCTAGATTATTGTATGATACTGGGAAATGCCAAATATGAGAGTAATCTTTGGAAAAGCTGTTCACTTAAATATGCCCTTTTTTCAGCAAATCCTGCAGATATGTGGGTTTAATGTAAAGAAAGCTAAACTACAGATTTGTCATAGCGGTGGGCAGAGCAAAATAAATCTTCCTTTGTAAGAATTTAAGGTTGCTTATGAATCATCATGGACTTGTGATAGGATAAAAATGTCATTTTTCTAGACAGCGTTCTTGGGATAACAAGCTAAATATAAAGTGTGTATTGTTTTTTAGTTTTAAACCTATCCCTTTATATGATAGGTATGAACAGAGCCACGCTGCTAAATATCTGATGTAATAGGGAAAAAGATATATCTCTGCAGCTCTTTTCCTCCCTCATTTTGTGTTGGTGGAGTACGTTTTACTTTAGTGGTCCTTATTATTCACTTTACTAGTGCTGTAGTGTTATTTGACTTTGTTTAAATGACTGAGTGGCAGCCACACACTCCTGAGGATTTTCTCAGTGCTCTCAGCTTCTTTATTATCTTAATTCCTTCCTCTCTCTGCTTCCTTTAGTTTCATTGTGACTTGCAACTAGGCACATGAGCAAAGGGTCATAAAGTATAACTGATCCTGATTTAAATTAATTTTTTTAAAAGCTGGATTGGATGTGTTTTAGCTCATTAAAGTTAATTTTATTCTTTTAAATGCTACGTGGACAAATGGATGTGTGTATATAATAGATATCTATTGGTCAGGTCTGTCCAACATGTTTTTGTATACGGAAATCCCTTCTGATGACACAAGCATCTTAAAGCAGTCTGATCTCTGAAGTTATTTAATAAGAGCAATGAGGTAAAGGAAGACAGAAAGAAAGTACTATAAAGCCAGACAGTGAAAGTCAGCTGTGGAAAGGCAGAACAACTGAGCAAAACTGGTAGCCCTAAGTATTGCAACAGTTCGGGTATTGCAGTGGCTGAGGCTCAACAACAAACCTTCTGGAATTTGTTGTGCAAGATTGCTCAATACTTGTTAATTTCAAAATTAGTATTTCCAACAGGATTCATTCTACACTGCCGTGTTACACTGGTGAGTCTGTGTGTATTATTTTCAGTTTCTACTTCTCCCTGCTGTGTACTAAGCAGTTGACAGTGTGTTTGTTTGCTTGTAGCAGGAAGATGCAGAGAACTTGAGTGCGCTGCTCTTGAGTAGTAAAAGTTGTTGCTGTCCTTGTATCTGAATTATTTTTAGATAGGCACCCACCTGGGCCATGTATGGAGAAACCTGCTATTCTGTGAAAGATGTAAAAGCTTTAGCTACTGTAAATTTTGCTGCATTTAAAATTACTGCACTCCTTATAAGAACAAAACTATGTAACTTCAGTAGAGGTGCTATTGTGGGAGATTACTACAGATTCTTTTCCAGATATTATTCTTAAAACCAGGGGGAGAGGGAGTAGAATGACAAACTATTCCTTGTGTTTTTCCACTGGATTTTCATATTGAAAGGTAGAACTTTATTCACATTTCAAAACCCAGGAAAATCTACAGCTGGGGAAGACAGGAAAATGTTTTGAAGTGCTGACAGTTCCAGGGAAAAATCCAAACACCTTAAGATGGGAAAACAGGTAAGTTTGCAGGTATCTAAAAGTTTGAGTGACAACTGAAGCAGAGTGTAAAAGAGCAGGTAAAAACATGCAGTGAAATCTCCTGCTTCTAAAATACAGGCAGAATCCCACAACTGTTTTTGACTACAGAAATTCAGAATTTATTGAAAGGCAGTTGTGGAAGTGCAAAAGTACAGCTAGGAAAATATTAAGATGTTCATAAAAACTTAAGAATCTGAGTCAGATAAGATGCTGCACTGAGGTAAATATGGGTCTGGCACTGTCTCACAGAAGATGGCGGCGAAGAAGGAGGTAACAAGATGTTTGGGGTAGATAAGTGCTATATTGTGAAAGATGGCCAGTGGTTCTGAATTTAAAGTACAAGCCTTCAGTTGTCTTTGTTTCTACTGTTCTGCAGATCTGAACTTTCATTTTCCCAACTTCTTTGAAGCACATAGGCAACAGAAATGTAAGCAAAGGGTTTTTTAAAAAATGTTTTATGTTACATGAACAGTGTTAGTGCAGGGAAAAAACTGATGCCTAGGGTAAGAAGGGTAGGATTTTTTCTCTTAGAATTGTGGAAAACAATGATATATTACTTTTGATTTAAGAAGCTGCAGATTGAAAATAACAAACCTTAATAAGCTTCAATGCTATATTATTATATCTCAAATGGCAAGTTAAGAAGAAGTTGAAGTTAAAACTTAAAAATCTTAAAGCTTTTATGCTACTCTTAAAAGGAGGAATGGTATGGATAATGCTAGAGTAGCAGAAACTTGACTTTTTTTCAGGAAGAGGCAGAAGCCTAGAATTAAACCTCGGGTGAAGCACAGACCTACCTTTGTGCTGGATGAGGAGGATCTTCTGTGTGTCAGCTGGATGCAATTTTTTCTTCTGCTGCATTGCAAAGCCTGCCAGTAATCTGTTGTTAGAGTGGTGCTCCCTTACCATGTTCAGAATAGACCTCTGGATTCCTGAATACAGTGTTTCACAGATGTCCTTCTGTGCACAGTTTTAATTTGGCTATTGTGGGTAGGGGAGGAAATTCTTACTCTTGTAATTCAAGTGGTAGTGCTCTTTGGATATCAAATCACAAATTTGAACTCTATTGGGGATATTTCTGAGGCTGTGTTTGTTGGATTTTCTATTTAAAATAAAATATTTCATATAATTGTCCCAATAAAATTATTTTGCCTGCAGATCATTTTAAAGGGATCTTATGCTTCTGTTCTAGCTCCATACAGGGCACTTAGGTCTTTCATTTTGGAAAACTGCAGTGCACATTTTGATAACTTGTGTTACGCTTTATCCTCCTCCACCAGACTCCCTGTGATAGTGGAGATTTGTTTCCTTCCTTTCTGCAATTCACAAGTTAAATTATAGATAGAGGTGCCGATAGCCAGGGTGGTCTGAATATCATGGCGCAGGGAATAGGGACTCTTCCAAATTACCTACTTGAAAGGCAGATTTTTTTTTTTTTCCTGAACATGGCTTGTACGTCTTTCCATTGCTCAGCTGCTTGGTATGTGGTCTCTTTCTCTTCAAGGTGATATTTGTGTTTTTAACTAGTGGTTTTCACTAATTCTGTCTGTCTTATAGTTAGGAGACTCATCTGCTATCCAAAATACTAATTTTTCTTCTCCTGGGTATTAGAAAATTTCATAAGAGCTGCTGAACTAGGTTCCTTCAGGTGTCTCTTGAGATGTGCACAGGAATGTTGGATTGCAAGCCCTGATTCTTTGTCATTTGTGATCTTCCATACTACTTTAGCAGTTGAAGGGACTCATGTATTTTGAAACTGCAAAATAAAGCTATGATTCAAAATCCTGTTGTCCTTAGATTCCACTGGCATAGTATTTTATTATAATAACTTAAAATAGTACTGAGGACTGGGCTTGTTGACTTCACTTCCTCATTTTGGAAAATATAGAAGCATATAGAACTCAGTCTCTATAGGTACCTCCATAGGTACTCTATCAAGGTTGTACATACAGTAGAACTACATCAAGGGCTGGTGCTGTGTCAATAGTGCAATTTATGTGGGTTACTGGAAAGTGTAACACTCAAACCTGCTGGTAAGGGAAAACAATCTTTTACAGACGTGGCAGACCCAGAAATAGGGGGGCTAGAGAGAATCACCCTCTTTGCTCTATGATCAGTGTGGTTTAGTATACATTAAAAATAATTCATTTTCTCTTGCAGTAAACGTTAAGGAGTCTGATGACTTTGTTCTCTTCTGAGGTTTTCTGTCATGTCTACTACTTGCTGAGATTCATTCTAGGGGGAGTGACAAAGTGGGGGGACACCAAGCAAAAAAACAAAACGAAGCTCTTCTTTTTTTCTTTCTTTTCTCGTGGTGTAAATAAGCCCTTGCTCTAATAGTGTTCTGTGTCCTTTTTTTTCCTTTTTGGTTTGATTTTTTTTTTTTTGGTTGGTATTACATGGCACAGTGCACTGCATTTTGTAGATATTTTGTGTGTGACGCTATGTGGAAACTGAACTTCAGTCGGAATGTCTGCAAATAAAATAAGGAAGATACAGTTTAAAGGAGTAAATTCTTGAATTTCAACCTAAAAGGTGTTTATGTTGAAATTAAGTGACTAACAGCATGCTTTGTATTAGTAATCTTATTCACAAGTTCTCATTAAGTACTTCAAGCAAGAGAGCAATTATTCCGTTACAGCATATGGAAACTAGATTAAAATAACTTGTTGAGATTAGCCATTCTTTGCAATTTTTACTTCATTTCTTCTTAAAGGGAAGACATACCTTCAGTTTTCCTTTGTCATGCATACTAAGTGTAGGGATGTATAAGAGTTTTTTTGTGCACCATCCATCCTTGCGTGTATGTAGCAATACATTTTTTTTTTTTTTAAATCAGTAAAAGTCTCAGAAGATTAAATTACTTCAAGTGCTAACAACTTCATGTTATAAAAGTGATTGATTTCATCTGTAAGGCTGCAAAAATATATACATGTAGTTAATTTTACATACTGGTCAGTCATTTAAACTAAATCTTTTTTTTTCTCTTACGTTTAAAGATACAAAATCAGATTGATACAAAATTTTAATGTAAGTTTTACTACTCTAAATTTGATCAAGCATTTTGTAAGTATTAGGAAGTGGATGTACTGAATTGCTTGCAAACCAAGTCATATAACTTTCAGTGTCATTGCTTCATTTTCTTTCATTCCCATGACACAAGCTACTAGTCTATTTTGGGAATTACTTGCTTCTGACATAGAAAGACATGGCCTCATTATGAATTTGAATGCCCACTCCCTACTCCTTTAAGCTTTTGGTACCACTGGATAGTTAGAGAATTAGTTCTGGGATATGTGGAATGTTTGTGCAATGCTCACACTGCTTTCAACAGAGGACTGTAACAAAAAGTTGTGCTCTTAACTGACCATACCTTTTTCCTTAAATTGTTTTGCAAGATCTGGAAGGACTGGAGGTGGGATTATTCCATTTCTTTGTGGTTGTTTTTAGTTAGAGGAAGTTATTAGGTAATGTTAACAGCAAAGTTTTATACAGATAGAAATGGTTTGTAAGCAGTATTAGCAAGATAGTATAGTGGCACTCACTTTTTAGCAGAGAAGTACCCAGACTACCAAAACATTTCCAGTCCCATTTTGTTTCTGTGCAAGAACAATGAGCCTCTCATGTAGCTGTTGTAATATTAGCTATCTTCTATATTTGATTAAATTCCTACAGATCATTTTGGATCTGGATTGAAATGATCATTCACACCTTTAAAAACATACTTTAATTTGTCCAGCGTCTTTATATGTGCCCCTTGGAAAACTGCTTATCAAAGGAATGACTTTCAAATTACTTATTTTCAGACTTTTTCCTTTTTAATACAGCAGTAGATATAATGTTGATTTTTAGTTTGTTACTGAATAAATGATGTTACAAAAAATTGAAATAACTGCTGAATTGTGTTCATCCACTGTTTGTCACTGTCACTATAGACAATATAGTGTTTTTGAAATGGGTGATTTAATTCGCAGAATTATTTGATTCTGTGATCACAGTTAATTATTCAGCCTGTTTAATTCCTGGCCAATATGTGGAGCATAGACTTTGAATTAGGTATTGAGGCTACTGCCATGTTTTCTTTCAAGTTCTCTCTCAAATTCAGCTCTTGATACTTGCTAGGTGTAGATGGCTGGTAGTCTTGTTATTTCTTATGGTTGATATTTATGGGTTTTTAAGTTGGAAACTTTCAACCGTCTGTCTACCCATGCTCACTTTTAGTCTATGGAAGCTTGTTTCTTTATAATCTGTCCTTCCCACTGCTGTACCTGTACCATCCAGTCAAACTTAAATGAGGTGCAGCCACTAAAAATTAGTGGTGAAGCCCTTCCTCTATCAGTTTGTACATAGCTTAAAATACCTGTGGTTATTTTAATGCTAAGGGCTGCTACAATGTACGTAGCTAAAAAATTACACTATTTCTGATAGGCTTTCAGTAATAGCTGGTTGAGCTTAAGTCAGTATCTGTAATACAAATAATTTTAGTTTTTTTTTAATTAAAGACGTCTAGTTGGGCAGAGTAGTGAAATTCCTTGGAGTCTTCAGCATATTTCCACATGTTCTGCATAGTTGTCTTGTAAATTAATGACATACAGACAGTTGGATTGGATCTGAATTTACCCAGAGAATGACCAAGTTTAATTTGTGTGGATTTTTTCAGTATTAATGTGTCATAGCATATATGTTTTGAAATTCATAAAAGTGTCAGAGTAGCATTTTATGGCAATGGATCTACAATATGTAATATGGATAACTGCCATTGACCCCGTTTTCAAAGCCAGTAAAACGTATATTAATAGTCGTGAAACAATAGTAAGGACTTGGGTGTGACTAATACTTTTTGGTTTATTTGTCTTTAATATGCTTTTATGGTATGATTTTTTTCAATATCTTAAAAATACTGACTTGAAGGTAGAAAATAGGTGCCAATTCCAGTGTTTCAGAGCTCTGCTGTGAGGGGTGGTATATGGACTTGAATACAATCTGAAATGGCTGTATTAACTGGTGGCTCAGCTGACACCCAGATGGATCTGCTTTTGCCTTCATCATTGAGTGCAGAAATTGAGATGGTCTGAGGAACCAGCCAGTCTTTAGTTCTGGATTGACTGCTGTAGTTGTGTTTTAACTAGACTTTCTCCAGCATAGCAAGAAGATTTAAGAGTGTCTGTGCACTGGTGAGCTTGTGTATTTGTCTGCTTTTGACACCTTCCCATCTTAGGAATTTAGAAGTCTCGTGCTCCTCAGTATTGAGGTATTGATAGTTTTTGGGTCTGTGATATGTTCCAAGGACAGAGAGAATTATAGTTGATAAATTATGCATGCCAAATTCACCAGATTTTTAATCCACCTCAATTTTCTTAAATCTCTGTTCCTGCAATTGGAAATTTTCTTGGTCTAGGTAGAGACCGTAGTGTGGCCAGACCTATAACTGACTTAATGCTCTCTGTTAGTGATAAAAATTGCCTAAGATATTAAAGATGGAAAATCACTTGCCATTGAGAAACAGGATTTAGCTTTGTGAATCTTGATCTAACAGATCATCTCAGGTGCAGCTTTATGTCAGTGTGTCTTCCTCAGTTGACCTGTTAATAAATGATAGTAGAATCACTGGCTGCTATTCTGAAATGTTTCAGGAAAGGAATATTTTGCAAGAAAAGTTCACTATCTGGTAATGAAACAATCTGGTATTTTCTGTGGGTTTGTTTTTTGGGGTTTTGGTTTGGTTTTTTTTTTTTTTTTTTTTCAAATGTTTGGAACTTGCACTTAACATACTGTTTGGGGGGACAAAAGATATGTTCATAGCTCTGCTATAATTGCTAAAACCTGCTAGAGTCATAAGCTTTTAAACATAACTTTTTACAGATCTTTTGTATGAATTTGATTAGTGTGTCTGCTGAGCCTAGATTGAGACTTAGGTTGTACTGAATAACTGCCATTCCTCCCTACCGCTGCTGTTCTGGTTGCTGGAATTGAGAACAACAGAGGCCTTGAAATATGCTGTCAGTTGTTCTTCAGGTGGTCCACAAACAGTTTTGAGGAAGAAGCAGCTGACCAAAATTTTGATGTAAACAGACCTTAAGTCTCTACATACTGCTACTTCTGCATACCAAAACTTGCAAAAGCATTGGATGAACATTTTCTTTTCTTGGTGGCTTGCCAACATTAGATAAAAGCAAGCTACCATGTGATAATCTGCTCATTCAAAACACAGAATAGAGGTCCATCAACATTGTGGACCTAAGGTATCTGGTTCTGCTGGTGACAAGTGCTTATTGAATTTATAGGACAGTCATTCAGAAACATCAAACCAGATGTTTCTGAATTTTGCTTTTGTGTTTTCTCTCCAACTTTGTATCCTCTTACAGTCTGTTGTTAGAAAGAAGTGTGCTATTAAGTCACATATGTAAAAGCTAGAAGATGTCAAAATTATTTTTATAGACTTACATTTGGTTATTATAATTGAAATGAAAATGGAACAAATTTTCTGTTTCTGAAATGTATTTAATAAGTATAAATCTTTTTTTTTTTTCCTTAGATACATACCGATGTACTAACTTCAAATAATTTACTTTATGAATTTACCATATTTAAGACAGTGTAAACAATATGTTCTTGGTAGAAATAATATATTAGCAGAAAGACTTTACCTCCATTTAAATTTTAATTTATTTCTATGTAGTGTTCAGCTTTTAAGACAAATGCTAGGTGTACTTTTGATTTGAGTTTTATTAGCTAAATACTCTAGTATAAGGAGTGAACTGGACATGGCACAGATGAGAGCCTGGGAAAAAAAACTAATGTGTATGAAGATAAATAGAAGCTGTTTAGATCAGTGGACTATATATTTACAAATACACACTCATCCCAAACATCAGCTGAAGATTTCAAGAGTACTGCTTTGTTTCCTAACCCACCATAGTGCTGTCGGAGACTAGCAATGCAACAGCAAAGCACGTTGCAAATTGCTGTCTTGTTGACATTAAAAAAAAAAAAGAAAAGCCTTTCAAAAATGCAAATAAAGAAGTTTTAGGAAACTTCTCTCTTTTAACTTTTAATGTTAAACTTTAAAAGTTAAAAGACTATGAATGGGCAGGGAACCCTTAGAAAAGAAGATCTCATTTGTAACTGTGGAAACTTGCTGACAGTGTAACAGAAACTGATGATCTGATGGGCAGTTAACTGGAATTTGCAGGGCTAATGATATAAGAAATCTTAATTTGAGGGGAAGATTTTTACATGAGCTTTCTGTCAATAATGTACATATTAATTTAGTGGAAGGCTGAAAAGTTACTATGCCTCAATCCATACTATGTATGGTATGTTATAAAGAACAAAGTACACTTAAGTTGTGTAATTTTACAAGCAATCAACTGCATAAGAGAGTTATGTTTGGAGGGGACTGGTGTCTCCATCTTTTTCCTTCTTCTCCAGTAATATGCTCATATTTGAAGTTAATCAAAATTTTCATCTAGTTGAAGCCTAATAGTTAAATATTTAACTAACGTGTCCAGTGCTTACGTTCTAATTTTCTGTGAACAGGGTTTTCAAACAGGTGACACTGGTGCTTACTAGAAATGTCCCTACATGGTGTTAGAACCAGAGTGCCTTTAAATAAAAGATTGTGCAATGTCATGCTAATGAGAAATAATCTGCATGAAAATTATGAGACATTTACAAGATAGATGTCTGTTGTGTGTTGGAGGCATTTTTTTCTTCTTGGCTTTGGGAATCCTAACCAGAAGAATAGAGAGATTAATGTGGGACTTCAGGTTAAAGACCTAGGAAAGCATTAAGAATAGTTAGTCTGTGCATGTACTCGTGCTTGACAAAATATCCAGCTCCCTCAGAATATACTGGCAGTTTCAAAGGCCCCAGTTGAGATGAAGGGCCTGTTGTGATTGATTGTATTTTCCATTGCGCATCACTGTTGCCCCAAAACATGTAAATCAGAAGGGCTGGCAGATGGAGAGGGGAAGAGGTACAGTGCAGAGGGAAACAAAGCCAATGTTCAGTTAGCTCAGCTTTAATTTTCATACAGATCTCATTATTTTTCCATCATTGCTGGAAATAGAGAGGAAGGGAAATGTGACAAGGGAAGAAGGGAATAGTGTAACAGCATGGAGATAGCAAGCTTAAGTCTGTTTCATACTTGAAGCCAGATACAAAATCCTTATCGAATAGAATGTTTCCATTGGAAGGGACCTACAACAATCATCTAGGCTAACTCCCTGACAATTTCAGGGCTGACCAAAAGTTAAATCCTGCCTTTGTTGTTAATTGGAGTAACATTGGCTAGCTTCCAGTCAGCAGGGACCTCCCCAAGACCTTTGGTAGATGATGAAGAGGGATCCTGCCATAGCATCCACTAGCTGTTTCAGTACCCAGGGATGAATCCTGTCAGGCCCCATGGACTTGTGAACATTCAGCTGATGCTGTTGGCCCCTTATAATTTCAGTGTCCACAAATGGAAGGTTACTGTTCCCGCATTCGTGGTCCTCTCACTCAGGGGACTGGGCAGTCCAAGGTCCAGTGTTGTTAAAGACCGAGGGGGGTGGGGGGAAAGCATTGAATGCTTCTACTTTTTCTTAATCCCTACTAGTCAGGTGACCATCTTCAACAAGTATTGGTCCAATGTTTTCTTCAGACTTCCTCTTGCTATTAACGTACCTAAAAAAGCCCTTGTTGTCTAACAAAACACTGGCCAGTTTCAGCTGTAATTGAGCTCTGTCCTTTTGTGTCTTCTCCCTGCATATACAAACCACAGCTCTGTAATCTTCCTGCAAAGCCTGACCTTGCTTCCTGAGATCAATTTATTTTTCCTCCACAAGAAGTTCGCTGTTCAGCCAAGCTGGTCTTATGCCCCGTTTGCTGGACTTTCAACACAATGCAATTGCTTTTATGTGGTGGAGAATTCAATTTTAATTCTGTTTTTTTTAATAATGAGGCAAAAAGGTCCTTAAAACGTGTTTAATTATTTCAGGCAATAATATCAAGCATTTTGATTTGTATAACTGCCTGGCAGCCTTCATATTTAATCAAATCTTGGATATTTTGACTTGTCATCTAAGTTTTTCATAGTCCATAGATGTCGAAACAGCTGATTTTTTAGCTGTTAATGTTTGGGGTTTTAAAGCTATTTTTTAACTCTTTTTTTTTAACCATTAGCATGGCAGTGTTTGGACTATCATTTGATTACGATTTGTGTAATTGTGTTTCTTCTCTTGCAGGAAACACTGCGTTGCATGACTGTGCGGAATCTGGGAGTTTGGAGATCATGAAGATGCTTCTCAAGTATTGCGCTAAAATGGAAAAGGATGGTTACGGAATGACTCCCCTTTTGTCAGCTAGCGTGACAGGCCACACAAATATTGTGGACTTTCTCACCCAGCATGTACAAACCAGTAAGGCTGAGCGCATAAATGCTCTGGAACTTCTAGGAGCAACATTCGTGGACAAAAAGAGAGATCTGCTTGGCGCTTTGAAATACTGGAAGCGAGCTATGGAAATGAGATACAGTGATAGGACTAATATCCTGAGCAAACCTGTGCCACAAACACTAATTATGGCATATGATTATGCTAAGGAGGTAAACAGCTCAGAAGAACTAGAAAATCTTATTGCAGACCCTGATGAAATGAGAATGCAAGCACTATTAATTAGAGAACGTATTCTTGGCCCTTCTCACCCAGATACATCCTACTATATTAGATACAGAGGTGCTGTCTATGCAGACTCTGGAAACTTCAAGCGTTGCATCAACTTGTGGAAATATGCTTTGGACATGCAGCAAAGCAATCTTGATCCACTGAGCCCTATGACGGCCAGCAGTTTACTATCATTTGCTGAACTTTTCTCCTTCATGCTGCAGGACAGGGCAAAAGGCCTGCTAGGCACTACAGTCACATTTGATGATCTCATGGGTATACTGTGCAAGAGTGTTCTTGAAATAGAACGGGCCATGAAACAAACCCAGTGTCCTCCTGATCCAATACAGCTGAACAAAGCACTTTCCATCATTTTGCATCTAATCTGCTTGTTGGAGAAAGTACCTTGCAGCTCAGAACAGGAGCATTTTAAGAAACAAACTATTTACAAGTTTCTTAAGCTTCAGCCTAGAGGGAAGAATAACTTCAGTCCGCTTCACCTTGCAGTTGACAATAATACGACATGTGTGGGTCGCTACCCAGTTTGTAAATTCCCCTCTCTACAAGTTACTTCTATCCTGGTGGAATGTGGTGCTGATGTAAATGTCAGAGACTCTGATAACAACAGTCCTTTACACATTGCTGCACTGAACAACCATCCAGACATCATGAATCTTCTTATCAAGTCAGGTTCACACTTTGATGCCACAAACTTGCATAAACAAACTGCTAGTGATTTGCTGGATGAGAAGGAAATAGCAAAAAATTTAATCCAGCCCATAAATCATACTACATTGCAGTGTCTTGCTGCTCGTGTAATAGTGAATCATAACATATACTACGCAGGGCACATCCCTGAAAAACTAGAGAACTTTGTTTTGCTCCATAGATGATAGCGAGGAGTCCCAGAGTACTGTTTCTGAGGCATGACTTGGTGACGATATTTTCCTTGAGCACTGTTGTGATACACCAGCGTTTCCTTAGCTTGCTCCATCTTGCTTTCATTGGCTAAAGCATTGTTAGCATCAGATCTGCAGAGTTGGTTACCTAGTATTTAATATGAATATACCATATAATATATTTTGTGGGTTATTTAGAAATGCAATGCCGTGTTTAGATTCTTAAAATTGTCTGCCAAAGGCTTGTCTGTTCTGGTCTTCTTTGCTTGTTGGGTGTTTGGGACTGAGTTGAGTATTTTTCACTGATGTCTTTTTACTATAACTGTTATGTGGATTTTATACAGTTGAAAGGTCATCTTTTTTGGTTTTGCTTGAGCATTTCTACTCTTACTCTGTTGTTTTTCTATGGACTCATTGCTGAACTGTAGAAGTTGTATGGACTTGTTAACATTTGCAACTACCATAAGTGCTTTTATCTTCTCTATGCACTGGCTTAAACATGACTGTTGTGTGTGAGCATATTTCTATGCAGCACTTGGCCAATTTAAACTTAAATGCCAATTTTGTTTTGCAGTTTGTTTGGAGCTCTTTTGAGAATGTTGTCTTCACAGCATGATGAATTTTGGAGTTATCAGCTCTCCAAACTTGAGGTTGACTTTTTTGACTCCTGTAACTGAGGTTGCTTTCCTTTTGTTCCTCTGGAAATTTGTCCTAAATTTGGGAGAAGAAAATATCTTTTTCCCATCGTAGTCCACTTGAACTTTAAATCTGAAAATTGTTTTTATTGCATCGTGCATTTAGGGGAAGAGTCCTTATTATGTACCACTGACACCTTCCCCTTTGCACTAATGTCTTGCTTGTGCTGGTTATGTGACTAGATGTGAAGTTTGCTCAAAGTTTAACCTCAAACTTAATGATACACTTTAATGAGAAATAGATCAAATGTATGCTGTAGTTTAAAATTTACAAATGAACTTTAGCTACAAAAGAAACTAAAGCATGTTGGTGGCATGATGCTTATCAGTCCAGACCTACACATCATCTAATATAACATAGTAAGTGGCTGTATGCCAGGGTTTTGGAAGTTCTATAGCAGTGTCCTTTTTTTTTTTTTTTTTTTTTTTTTTCATTTTAAGTATCTTTACAAATACTTGCATGGATTTTTCATCTCTGCTATGTCAGCTGTACTTAACAAAAAGCCGAAGTTCTGTTGTGTATATAGCTCCTAATTAAAGTACCTATTTTTATAATATTTGCACAACAGCTTAGCTTTTACAACAGAAAGGGCTCTTTTGACTTGATAAGAAATCTATAAATGGAGATCATAAATGTGAGTGCGATTCAGGTAATTAATATAATTCAGCACTTTACTGTTGATTAATATTAGAATTTATTATGGCTCATTAGCCTTGCAAATGTCTTAAGGTGAAATTCATTTCTGTTGCATAGAATACAGTTTACTTTCAAGTTTAGTGGTCTAGCATATTGAATATTTTTGACTTGATGTTCCATTTCAGTGGTGGCAGTAGGTGTACCTATGGAGTTTTTGCTCCAGAAATTCACCCAGTTGGTTTAGGCCTTTGTCAATGATAGAGATATTTAGAAGCCAAATTCATTAGGTAAAGTGAACTTGTTGTAGGAGCGTCTTTTTTAGTATTTTATTTTAATTTTTATTTTTTAAGTTGATGCTGTAACATTTTTGTCATTTGTCAACTAAGTTGAGAAAGAGTGTGTCTTGGGAGCATATAAGAATAGTTTGTCCTTGCTTTTGGGCTGTTTCAGTGTTCTGTTAGTGTACAGCATGGTGCCTACTATCTTAGCCATTCTTGAAAAAATATGGGGATGTTTTTTAAAAAAGGTATGTTGAAAGCACTGGTGTTTGTGTATTATCACTTTCAGACTCTGTATTTTGAAGCAACTTTCACCTGTTTGTCCCATGCCACCTCTACATTGTATGGAATCAGGTGAATGAGGAAACCCTGTTAGTTTCTCTTGCAAATACACAGGAGTAAATTTCTGTTCAGTTGGCTGAATTTCTCTGGTTTGTAAAGATTAAAACACATGCTACCCAAGTTGTCATTTCTGAGAAAATGTAGTTTATTTTTTGAATTTTTTAATAGTTATTTTTATTATTTTCTACTTATATTATTTTGTCTATTATTATGGGGATAATCAACCAATCACACCACACTAGAAATGATCAACCTTCTACTTCAAGTCATAAAAAGAATTCTTTTTCTATAGGTCAGAGAGAGATTTTTAGATTTTTAGAGTTTTATAGTCTGGAATCTGTACTGCTCTTTAGTGGCTTTAGTTTACATTTCTGTCTTTATAAATGTCAAATATCCTGTTTAAAAATAGTTGGATGTTGTTAGGCCAGAAATATAATCCAAAAATTGTTAATTGTTAGCAAATTTTTTAATGGAAACCATTCTCAAAAGAGAAAGCATGTCACTATTAAATAAAGGTAAATCTAATGAAAATTGGTACAAGGAAGGCTTATTCTGTTAGCTACTCTTTACAAGCCAATTTAATAGGACATACTGATTTATTGTATGTAGTTCTGTCTAAATATCTACCAATGTGCATCAGTCCTAAAAACCGTCACCTCCATGCAGAATTAAATTTTTCATGGTGATGAGGCTGCCTGCTGACCTCTTACCTTGCTGGATACTTAAACTTAGGAGTCCAGGTGGACGAGTTTGTGCATTTAATACCACTTTCCATTTGGCCCTGTATGCTTACATTACTCAGAGCCTGTGCTGGGTAACGTGTTAGGGATTATTTCAGGATCTGCTGATTGGGAGGGAGGGTTGGGACAGCAGGCCCTGTCGGAGATGCTTGTGCCGCTATGGCTGGTGCTAATGGGTAGTAGCAGTTTTGCCACCTCGGCCCCTGATTGAAACCAGTTTTGCCTCCACACCAGTTTTGCCTGCACTTCTGTATAAATACTGACTTCCTGGACCCGATTTTTTTTTTTTTTTTTTTATTCTTACTCTTATTACTCATTCAGAGGTGAAGATAAGTTTATTTTAGTGAAACATGTTGATGCTAAATGCAGTGGTGTCGCTAGCTGGACTCAAACTGTGGTAACGACAAGGAACTAAAGAGCATTCAGAACACAAATAATTGTTTTAATTTTGTCATATTTTTAATGCATTCTTTTCCTGTTCTTATCTTTTCTTCCTATTTGGGCTTTTTTTCTGATTAAATGTACTGCCTAGGAGCTATCGATGCAGAAGAATGTTGAGAACACTGCAGAAAAAAATCACCCTGCAGGAGTGAAACAGGTTTTTAAATGAATTAAACAATTTACAGATATGGCTCCCTAGAGACAATGGCAGTGATACCTCCTTGCTTCTTGAGACCTCTGAAGTTGTAGTTAGGAGTAGAGGATAAATGCTCAAAGCTGTTTTTCTTCTAATCATCTTGGGTTTCAACTGAAATACTTCAGCCAGGAAGATGAGTATTCTCGTACGGAAAATTAAATGCTTTTCTTACAAAGTTCTAAAATTATATTCCTATTTTTTATATCACTTATGCTGGTAACAAGATTCCAGCTGTCTGAGATGTCTTTGTTCTGTTTGTTAAGTGCAGTGTAAAGACACTTTCTGAAATGCAAGGCAGCAGTGTGGTTAGCTTTCCATATATACTTTACAGCAGTCCTGGATCGGAAGTAATTTTCTATATTTCCAAAGTCCCCAAAGAGCTCTCTTTTAATGACTGCTTTGCAACTTATTGAAATTAACCTCTTTCCATTTTTACAAAACATGACTTTAAAAAAGAAAGAGTGCTATAACAAAATTCTTACAAGAGGGTTTATAAAAAGATAAAAATCTCACGAGGAAAAAATGTGCCTCTCCTCAGTTTTATATCAGCTGCAAGGTTATGGTGGCAGGATATGACTGCTCTTAAAAATAGCTTCCTTGTGCTTTGACATATAGAGTGGAATGCCTGTTATACTCTAAAATGCTGACAAGCATGAGTACGTAGACTAAACACTAATTTCTGTCTTTGTGACTACAATGAAGTCAACTGGTGTTTAATGCTTCAAAGTAATTTGGGGGAAATTGATGGGAGACATACTAGACTGCTAGTATCTCTTGACTTTGAGTGTGAAATTAACTTGACCCCTCAGTGAGGGAAGAATGAAAAGCTGTTGGTTTGGTTTTAACTAACACTGTATTTGTGTTCTATTCTATCACAAAGACTTCATATGCAGGGCTAGCTCCGTGTATGGAAATATTGCAGTTTCTTCTTTACGTGAAGTAAGTTAGCTTTAACAGTAATGTGAAAAAGGAATAACAAGTATGTTTCTCTGCTCTTGCTCTCTTTAGGCTCCAAATGCAGATTACATTAAAAATATGTTTTGGAGAACACCTGTCTGAGTCTATATATCTGTTTCCTTAAGGGTTACTGCAATACTGATTGATACACTGCCTTTTCTGTTGAGTATAAATAATTAAATGTGAGTGCTACAGCTTTACACCTCCATCTTCATGTCATTAAGAACTGTACCTTAAACAACATGTCATCTTTCATTCTTTTTTTTTTCTGTAAAATGGTGGTCGAGCCAAGCCTTTAAATTCTGATAGTGGGTAGTAGTAAAGAGGCTTAAACTGGATGATATAGGAGACGTTATTTTCATAGTTTCTAGAAAATGCAGTTAGTTGTGCAATTAACTCTGTGAAAACATAGTAGTTTTAGTTTATAGCATACAAGTAATTAGCATGGCCTTGTAAGAAGTAAGCAACAGACAGTGGCACAAATTCTTTTTCTCCTTAAAGCTTTTGAAGTCTCTTCCCTATTGCATGCACAATTTTAAAAAATACAGGAATAGAGTACTCCAAGGGTGAGAGAAGTATGAGAAGATCCTTATTAAAGGCAGATAGGGAATGGAGGACTTTGAAGAATGTTGCTATTGTAATTTCAAAAGGTCTTTATAGTTAGGCACTGTAGTCACAGTCCTGTACTTAAAGACAGTGTGCACTTCAGCAAGCCAAAATTTTAGATTTAGGCCTGATCAGTAACAAACAGCACCAGAAAACAGGAGGTTCTGGGTGAGTAAAACTGATCCAGAGCATTCACAATAAGATAATTGTCAGACAGATGGCTTTAATGAATTGACTATAGATTCTCTTAATTAGGCAAGGGAAGAACCGGAAAGGATCATTTACACTGTTATTCATCCCTCTGCAGTTGCAGATGATCACAGATGTTTTCTTCTAGAAGTGTCTGTTGGTTACCTAAGCTGTATACCCATGCAAAAATGCTTCTTGGCAGTAGCAAATGCTGGCTGGCTGTTGAAGACCAAAACTCACAGTACAAAGTAGTGCAGGAGGAGGGCAAAAGAGGCCAACTATATGGTACGTTACTCTGCCAAAGGCAACATAGCTTGGTTTTCCCACATTATATTCAGAGGGCCATATACCATCCAGAGTGAAAAGCAGAAAGCCCTTCCCCTGCCTGCCAAATCAAAGCCTTACCTTGCAGTTGACCCTCCAGTGTTCAGAAAACCTGGGGAGAGAGTTACTATACTCAGAAATAAGTTAGGGACAAAGATGCTGAATTATGCACAAAGAAGGAAAAGGAAAAAAATGCTTTCTGATCCCTAGAAGTGCCTGTCAGAAGCCAGTGAGTATGAGGCGATGATGTAAGTGGCAGCCACATCTCCCATCGGATCATAAGACATTGGTTCCTATCTGAAGTTCAAAGGGTTACTTCTGTGATGTCTCCTGAAGATTTCTCAAGTCCTAAGTTCCTTGCCAAATTTCTTTTTAGAAGGCTATTTGAAACTCCAGTTCTTCCTTAATTAGGAGCTTAATTCCCACTTGATATTTATTTTTTCACAGTTTTGTATGTTTGATCTTTTCATACTTTCGGCACTTGTCTGTCTTTCAGACAGTTACCCTCTCTCACTGTCATGTGGTTAGGCCAACCCAACCAAACAGAAAAAACACCAGGCTGTAAGGATGAGCAAAGAACAGAGAATAATCCAGAGTTGAGTAAGCTGACTTAATGGTTCCATTCTCCCTTTTCCCCTCCCTTGCTTGGATGTTACTAGAAAAAAAAGGATTCACTGATTCACTAAATGTTTTTTGCTGCTGAACCTGCAATTTAACTTGCTAATTCTTTCCTTGTTACAATGGTTATTTTTTTTTTACAATAAACAGTCAATTGTTTTCTTGTCAGATACTTTAGCTTGCATTGTCCTATTCTATTTTTTTTTAGATGCCTTTTTGTTTTGTTTACACATAAGATTATCCTAACTGAAAAGTGAGGCAAAATATTCACTGGATGAACCAGACTTGGATTACTTTTATTTACATCCCATAGTTTTAGAGTAGTAAACTTGTTTTTCCTCCCATTATTTCTTTCTGCAGTATACTTTTATTTGCTAGCCTGTAAGAGAGAGTCCTTCTCTCTGTCTGTGCTTTTTCTGTTTTTTTCTGGCTTTGCTGGTTGAGGGAAGTATGCTACCTTCTTTATCATGCTTTTTTTCCCTCATGCATGAAGTGGGAACTCCAGGGAGTTGCGAAAAAAAAAAAAAAAAACCCACAAAAACCCACCAACCCCAAACAACAAAATAACACAACAAACCAGAAAACAAGGCCTACTGTAAAATAACAAAATATGCTCTGTGAGGGAGATGCCCAGTGAGTTGCTGAATGAGGAGTGCTCAGGGCTTGCTCTCAGTCCCTCCTTATGTTAGCCTCAGAGCCCAGCAGCAGATGGTCCTGTAACAGGGCTGGCCCGCGCAGGGTGTGCCCGCCCCGGTGTTCCAGTTTAGGTCAGGAGGGTGCTGTGGCAGGGAGTCTCCCAGTCGTCCTCACTTTGCGTGTTGGGGTTCATAGCACACAGCTGTCTCCGTCTCTGACCTGGGTTCCTTTTGAAGGAAACTGAGCTGGAAGATGTGCTCACCTAGCAGGCTCTGACTGCTAATGGGTGTTCAGTTCATGGGAGCAGAGTGTAAATTATTCTGAAATAACCCCTTTTCCTCTCCTGTTCCCCTCATCCCCCAAAGTGTCACAGACTCCTCCATGCTACAGATCTGTGCTTGCTAATAGAGGTGTAGCCATAGTTCTGATTCTCTTCCTGTGTTAAACGTAAGTTGACACGTACACTGGGTTGGTTTTTTTCCTCGTGCTTTTAAGTGGTTACTGCCTATGCAATCTAACATCCCATAATCCATGTTATGCTTTGAGCCAGAAAATGAAAATGAGATAATGTTGATTGCTAAGGTGGATTTACCACATCATCAACTGTTGGAAAATAAATCAGCTGTGCTGTACGTGTCGCTGCTTCTTCCTCCTGACTGACCTTAGTACAAAATGCTGTCAGTGTGCCGTAAAGAAATATTTGCTCCATTACGAAAATGCAGAACCTAAGGCACAGACTCAGTGACCTCTGAAAATGATCATAGGAAGTTTGTGCTGTAGCAAGGAACAGGGCTCAGGTCATCTGGCTCCAGGGATTTTAATTTTCAGACTCTTTGCTCCAGGTATGGTTTGACACTAGTAATTTCATACATAAAGAGTCTACTCTAAAAAAAAAACCCAACAAAACACCAAAAATTTCTTAGGGAAATTAGGCTGATGTCATTGCACAGTCTTACTCTATGTAAGAGTCTTCCTCTCCCTCAGTAGTTTTTGAACATGTCTAATAAACTCAACAATTTAATAAATTTGTTTTAATAAATTAAACAGAAATAGAGCAGCCTTGAAGACAGGCGTGTCTGTAGCTTCCTTGAGAAGGGCAGACTGGGCAGAAGGTAGAGTCCCTGCTAACAGCTTCCACTGTTCAAGAGGTTTCAGCATGAGCTTGACTCAGGCATGAGAGAACCCACACTGGGATTAAAATACCTAGGGCCATGGACAAGGCTCTGATCACAGCCCGGGCTTTACTAGAGAGCAGCAGATCCAGTCACGGTCAGGACATATCATACATTCACGGCATCATGTATCGTACAATTCCTGCGCCTGCTCATCAAGGTGGTGGCAGGGACCAGGGGATCTTCCTGGTTTCCACAGACTGGTCACCCTCGTTAGTTACTCGATGTCCTGACTTCTTGTCGTTAGCTGTAATGGCACAGGGTGTAGATAAAAATTGACTAAGCTGCACGAAACGAGACACTCTAGGACCATCTACGGCTGTTATACTGACTGTTGCGCTAAATTAAATCCATTCAGCCAGAATTGTTTACAGTTAATTTTGTTGAGAAGTTACGATTGCCTGCTAAGAGGGTTGAGGGAAACGGTGACTCCTGTTCCAGCTGTAAGGTTCTGACCTCGTTTGCATCCTGGTTTCCATCTGCCCCAGTGTGAGTTATCAACAAAACCACACTCCGTAATCACCCTCTTGCAAAATCATGCCTTTCAGTTCTCCAAGATGTTAGCTATTGTATTAAAAAGCTTAAAGTGACATGAAATGAATTGTGGAAAAGGAAACACGCATCTGGTGGAAAACTGTTCAGTGGGAGAAGGGATCTGGCATTTCTAAAAATCTGCCCAGTAAGGTTTGCTATCTTACAAGTCTCCAGGAGGAATTTTCCTGAGATCCTGACCTCTGTCTGTGACTGTGGTCAATTTTCCAGATTTCTTGGGTTCTTTGTGTCCAGCAGCATTTCTCCAGCTGCCACACCTTACCCTCATGGCCCGCTGAATGCAGCAGCCCTTGCCCTGCACTGCTGTTGGGAGCCAGGAGCCCAGCCAGTCAGCCCCTCACTGACAGTGATGTTTGGTGTGGAGGATGAGGAATGGTGGCTCTTCAAAAATAAAAACAACTAAAAGCTCAGATTTCCCTCCATCCTTTGCAACCCATTTCTAACCATGCCATCACAGCTTCTCTTTGTGTTCTCCATCTCTTCTCTTTACCATTCCCCGTTGCTCTGGGGAATTCCCTGTTTCCCACTCTTTCCCCACTGCCGTAGTGGCTGACTCAAGCCTGTGTTGAAATGGGAAGTGCTTGGGGAGATGTGGCCCTTGCCATGCCTTAAGCAGTTTGTGCTGCTTCCAAGCTGTGTTGGTTGGGAAGTGGGAGGGCTGGGAGAAATGCAGGATTCAGCTTGCTTGGACTTTCTTCATCTGCCTGGTTCTTAGGCAAGGTAAGGGTGCTTAGTCTCCCCATTAATGTGAAGTGTGCGCTCAAGCGATCACTCTACACAATCTCACGTGAGGTTGTGGATGCAGTCCATGCAAGTATTGTTGGTGTAAGCTGTCATGATTTCATAAGCAAATCTCATTCTAGAATCAGTAATACTGGATTTCTTCCCATGTAGAAGGTACTTTAAAAGCTTTGCCCCTGTTTAAACACCCATGTTTTTAAACTTGCTGATTTTGCAGTTTGTGGCTTCTGAAAATCTGCTTAAAAAATGTGTCATTCTCTCCATGTCTTTCTGAGTCATACCAATTTGTCCACCAGGTTGCTGCTTCATGGCCTCATTTTGCCCTCTGCGCTGTGGAAATATGTGCTAATATCAGGAATGTGACATTTCACGTCTGTCTTCTCAAGATGTTTGTTGACACCACAAAGGTGGGAAGTGCATTAAAATTGCCTCTTACTGTGTGTTTTGCCTGACTCTGTCTTGCCATGAACAAGGTAAGGGTCACCTACCTCAGAGGATAAATTCTAATAGGCTAATAAAACCATTTTAAAATAGATGATAATTAAGATCTGTAAACGACTAGTGTAGTTTAGTAACCTGAATTGAATATGGAACTATTTTCTTAAATCCAGAAAGGAGAAAATAAAAGGAAGCTGGACGTACTTCTAGAAAGTGAAACACCAAGCATGCTGTGGTTGGTTGCACCTTGGGACAAGGGACAAGCACCTACAAGTGGGATGGGAGAAGTAAGTAAATTCACTTATGACCCTGTTCACACCCAAGCTACTGCTAACTTTGCCGTGGCTGGATTATTACACCTCGGTGGACCTAGAGCAAATAACGCTAGCTGCACAGAGCTGGCCAAAGGCTTCTCAGCAAAGTAGACAAAAGAAAATCTAAACTGGCAAGGGATTGCGTTTTGGAACAGAATAGGGAAGATAGGCCAGAAAGGGTCTTATGGAAGGAGGAAGATGTGACGGTCAGTTGGACTTTTAACGGGCTATAGATGATTTAAGGGTGCCATGGATGGATGTCTGTCATCAACCCCTGCATTCAGCAGCTCCTCATAGCGGCCTCCTGACCATCTGCATTTTTCATGCTGTTGGTCAAAGGTTTGAGCTCATTCCTGCTGCAGAAAGTGCAAGGGATGAGGCTGAAGAGTGCACCTTCCACTCTTGCTGTTGCGGCCAACAGTGACAGGGATAGCAACTGCTGCTGCTAGAAGTCCCCTTCTGTCCCCTGTACACAGCAGCTGTTGTCCTCCTTTGTACCTTCCCCAGAATAGGGACTGCATAAGCAGTGTGTTGATCTAGGCTGTCCCCTACTTTGAGTTGTGCCATGACCTGGGGCTGGGATGAAATACCAGTCAAGGTATCTGAACATATTGTTCTGACTGCAGGCAGTGTGGAGATGAGCTGGTGGGGTGCCACTCTTTCCTAATAAAGCTTCAAATCCTGCTCCATTTAGTCTTCAACTGTGTGTTGCTGGTCTTACACTAGCAGAAAACAGCCAAGAAGAAAAGTGAAAGAAGGGCATGCAGCTGCTGCAAAGCCAAGCTGATTTAGCAGGCAATAGTATATTTTATTTGGGGGGTGATGAGATGCTGGAAGAACGCTCAGTAGGAAAAGAAGTGTCATTACTGTACTGATGGCAAAAAGCAGTGCAAGGTAGCCACTATAGATAGATCAGAGTCTCTGCTCACTTACAGTGAACTGCCAGACTGGAAAAGAAATTAAAATATCCCCTCAGTAATTTTAAAAACCTTTGATCCCACAAAAAGAAACATAAGTAGAAATGTAGCTTTGTGTCTTTTCTAAGCAGCTAAGATACTATGCATAGTCATTGAACCATTCTCTGACATGATGCTAAAAATTCCTGAGATCTCCACCATGGTTGATGTAAAGTCACTGCAGTGTCTTCTGTGAAGAACCTCTCGGCACAAACTTTGTACCTTCTAGGCAGAGTTCATCTACATAGTCAACTCTTCAGCAGTCTACTCGAATAAAAAAGCACTGCTGAAATGAGAAAATACTGCATCAGAGACAGAGAGAAAAATGTTCTAGGCATTGTGTAACAACATCAGAAAACTGTAAAGCAACTAAGTCCTGAATGCGTTCTTGTTCAAAAGAGGAATTTCAGAAGGTGGGAAGGAATGTATGTTTTTTCCTTAATTCAGGAAATCTGTCCGGACCTCAGAGGCCAGCTGTAGCAACCCATTTCCTTTATCTGTAAAAACTGGATAACGACCTCTAGAAGAAAAAGGTTAAGTGATGTTGTCCAGATCTTTTATTACATTTTCTCTGGAAGATGGCTGAAGATGGTTCTTCCAAGAAAGCACCACATAGCTCACAGTGGGAGACAATTCAGGACTTACTCAGTCCCATGGCTCAGTTCTGGGAATGTTGCTGTTATTCAAATCAGGGAAATAACCAGCTTCTGTACAGAGGTGGGATTTTTAGTTGATCAAGGATATCAGAAAGACTTACGAATCAAAAACTTTCCTAGAATTTGTAGTCTCTGTTTCCAGCCTGAGCGTTTAAGCCATACAGGCTGCTGAAAGATGTCCTAAAGTTCCTGGACTTAGCACTCGAGGTTGAGCACAAGCAGGTGCCGAACAACAGCTTGGAAGAGGCTGAAGACATTCCATCGCCGTTGAGCAGCCAGGGCCCAGCAAGCACGCCTGTGTTACATCAAAATATGTGTGTGTAGCTCACAGCATAAGTATGCCTGTGCGTGTGTGGCAGAACACTGTGTGCGTAGGCACTCACATACTTACAAATAGGGAAGCAAGCTCTTCTTGCTGCAAGAGCTGTGAACCTTCCTCAGGAATTGACTGTGCTTTTACTATATCTCTTCTCTTTTCATTTGCCTGAAGTAGCAAAGGCAACACGGAGCGACTTAAAGTCATTAAGCCAACTGCAGAGATAGGTGCTAGATAGCTAAACTGAAGAACCAGGAGAACTGGAAGTGTTAACCATCGTTGCTTTATGGCTCGTGTGGCTGTTTGATACTGGCCACAGAGAAAAACATGCACTTGGAGAAAGATATTCACCTGGCAGAAAACTAATTCTCATAAAGATTACTGGATTTTGTCTATTTAATGGCATATGATGGAACCCTATAGGTGGATAAGTAGATGTTATTTTTTTGGGTTAGTATGATCAGAAAAATATGTGACAACACATTGTAGAAGGGAAAAAAAAATCCAAACCTGCCTTTGTTTCGTTTCCTGCTGTGAGCATTTTACAATCAATTGCAAGCCACCACATGTACTTTTGCCCTGCTCCCCCTGCCACTACCTCTCGGATGAAATCTAGCAGGTATTCACAGAACATCTCCATGGAGGCTGCTTGCTGAATGGAAAGAGGAAGAAGAGTGTTTTCCGATATTGATAAAGATACAATGTTTTGAGGGGAACACCTGCAGACTCATGTTCTGTGGGATTTTTTTTTCTTACAAGCTGTTGTGGGTTAGCTTTTTTTCTCCCCAAATGGAATCACTGTATGTAAAAGAGAAATGCAACAAAATAACTGTCTTTTACCTCAAAATGATCATACTGTCTGCAAAGTGGAAGTGCGATTTGCTTTAAATAGCTCACTTGCAAAACTACGCAATTGAGAACTTGTCTAATTCTTCACAGAAATGAAGACGAGAAATCTCTTTGACTTGTCTCCAGTGTCTGAGAGAGTTCAAAGCACAGTAGTTCTCCATCGTGCTCAGTGAAATGCTGCAGTAGAGAGAGTGTGGTTTAGTTGACGCGCACCTCAGTATGTAATTACTGTTACTAAAATATGTCCCTAGCTATGGTTTGTGCCTCAGAACCTGTACTGGTAAGAGACACCTCTGCAACAGGGCAAATTGCAAGTGTGAGTAGTAACAGGGAAGAACGGAGACAGCAGGTTGCAGAACCAACATCTATCTTTGCCTGCTCCTTAACTGCAGACTTGTGTGTTTTAAAACTAAATAACGACGTTAGTGTTTGTGGCTGTGACATTAGCATTCAGGACTGAACCAGTGGTAGAGACCTCATGTTTGCAGACAGCCCGAAGCTTTGGTATTCAGAAGTGAGTTGTTTCCCAGCCATCTCTCCAGGATGACGATGGTGAAAGCTCACAATGTATTATTAACTATGCAAATGCCAGCTAAAGCATCTAGGAAAGGCAAAGAAATGTCAAGATTATTAATAGTGCTGCACTGGCTTCCAAGACTTAGTGAGGCTTAGGAAGGTGCCATCACATCCTTTGTTTTTCCCAGTTCCCACTGTCTCCCACCTGGTGCTGTGGGCATGTCCAGATGCAGTTTCCCCAGGAATCCGCACTTGGCTACACGCACTCCCTCTTCAGTGCTCCTGCAGACTTCCCTCAGCTTGCACCATGGAAGACGAGCCGTGAGGGTAACACCTCCCTTGGAAGGGTACCTGTCCTGCTTTCCTCTTCCCTGGTGGAGGAGTCACCTATTTGCTGGTGGCTAGTGTTCTGCCAGCTGCTACAGGCATTTTGCTGTCCTCTGAGGTCACGACTCCTCTCTGGGAGCTCTGTTGCGTAAGGGCTTGCCAACGCAGGGAAGTCTGCGCCACCAAAACACTCGTGCAAACATAGCATTGTAATGGCAGGCTGCTGGGACTCTCCCTGTCCTCCAGGAATTCAAGGTATTTCTTCATGTTTTCAGGGCACTCTGCAGTCAAATTTGCTAGATTTTGCCAACTACAGCATGCAGGGCTGTAATGACGCAGCCAAACTGGTGAAGGGCAGAGGGAGGAATGAGATGTAGTGACTCAGAAGCAGGGAATCCTTCTGCCTTCCATGAGTGGGATTAAGTCTTCATAAATCAGGGAGGGACCCTTGTGCCAACAGTCTGGCTCAGGTTCCCTGGAAAGTTAAGAAATTTCTCAAGTCTAGAGTGGTGGGAGCAGCTGAATTGCCTTTTAAAATTATTATTATATTCTTGCACCTTGTGTATGAGGAAGCAAATGCACAGCAAAATAGGGACAGACAGTAATAGCATCACCATGGTCATGGGAAATGGGTGGAATGTTTTTGAGGAAGGCTGCTTCCCGCAGCAGTTCACCTGGTCCTCAGCCCCACAGGGTGTTCTTGTAAAATGCGCAGGGGTGAGGCCATGTGATTGCCTTGCTCCTCTCTTGCTCCTGGTGGGAATTCTGCAGCTACAAGGTTCTGAATTGTTAGTGTGTTCACTTCTTATCAAGCCACAATATGTTAAAATAGGATTAAATAGTTCATACACAGATAGGAATACATGGTCTACACTGCTGTGCAAAGTGGAATTTTGCCAGGCACGTTAAGCCATTTGATAATATAAAATTTAGGTTTGTCACAGAGTACAGGGAACTTCTGGTTAAGCTGACTGTATTTGTGTTCTCAAACAAAAAAAACTTTTCAAAAATTTATTTGCAACATGCCTTGGCAAATTCCTGGTTTTGATGGTCTCATGCTTTTCAGCCAACTTTAATTCTTATTATGCTGTTGGAAACTTACAGATCAGAGTGTTTTTGGAACAGTGTGTTTTATAGTATCACAGCCCATCAAACCAAGCTGATAACTAAGAACGTGCTTCTGCTCAGCTTCTTCCTGTGAGTAGCTTCACTGCTGTCAAGGAGACTGGAATTGTACTTCTTGTGCAACTCTCAGCCAAATGCTAAGTATGTATGAGACGTTGCATGTTTTCTAGCTACTGATGCCATTAGTTAGTTTTCACAGGATAATCTAGGTTGGATGGGAGCTCAGGATGTCTCATGTCCAATGCCCAACTGAAAGCCTGGCCAACTATGAAGCCAGGCCAGGTTGCCTCAGTGCTTTATCCAGTTGGGTCTTGGAAATCTTGATGGTAAATGTTTCTTATAGAATCATCTAGTCTCTCTGATGAATATTTGGCAAGAAAGATTTCTCATTTATGTTCTTCAGTGTAGAACTATGTGCATGTTTTACCCTGTACCAGACCAAGGTACAGCATATTTCTGTTTTTTTTTCCTGACTGTCTCAATGCACCAGCCTCTGGAAAGTAAGCTCCAGGAACACATCACCTGTAAGTTGCAAGCATTGTTTGAGATGTGTTTGTCTATTTGGATTTGTGCTCTTCTTCCTGTAACATTAATTTAAGAGATCAGCAATCTGCAGGTTTCCTTCCTCAGCATTTTATAATTATCCATGATTGTCTTATTTCTCCTTTATGTTTCCTTGTCTCTGATCATTCTTCAGCCACCAGATGCACTCCAAGTTCCCATTGCCTTCACCTCTCTGATCCCACACTTCTTCCAGCATCATCTAGTCTCTCCGAATATCTTCTTCATGTGGATAGATGTGTGTGTATATAATTATGCAGAAGAGCAAAGTTAAAGGGAGACTATGATGACAAAGTAAAACAATTAAAAATTCAGTAAGGACTGCCAGCAGCCTCATTTTGCATTCCCACATGCACATGGCTGATCAAGCTGCTGATAATTATATGATCAAGTTATTTTATTCACAAAACTCTTCCTCATTCTTTGGACAGGATATGATTCTGGATGTGAGTCAGGGCTATGTATTGAAGGAAACTGTTTGCTGTTGCAGGAGCAGAGGAATATGTAGTAAAAGCGCCTGACAATTTCAGGAGAAGCAAAAGGGATGGCCTTGTGGTTAAGGGGACTGACCACTGTCCTGGCCTGTTGGATGCCACCGGCTCTGGTACGCGATTTCAGTGGTTCAAAGCAAGTAGCTTCCACCTAAATTCTCACAAGTGATTGCACTGGGCAATCACAGAATCACAGAATCATGGAATAGCTTGGATTGGACGGGACCTTAAAAATCATCAAGTTCAAAGTCCCCTGCCATGGGCAGAGACACCTTCCACTAGACCAGATCACTCAAAGCCCTTTCCAACCTGCCCCTGAACACTTAAAAGGGATGCGGCACCCACAGCTTCTCTGGGCAACCCGTTCCAGTGCCTCACCACCCTCACAGTAATGAATTTCTTCCTTAGGTCTGATCTAAACCTACGCTCTTCCAGTTTAAAGCCATTGTCCCTTGTCCTATCACTACATGCCCTTGGCAAAAGTCCTCCCCAGTTTTCTTATAAGCCCCCTTTAGGTACTGGCAGGCCACTGTAAGGTCTCTCCGGAGCCTCCTCTTCCCCAGGCTGAACAGCCCCAACTCTCTCAGCCTGTCTTCACAGGAGAGGTGCTCCAGCCCTCTGATCATCTTTGTGGCCCTTCTCTGACCCTCTCCAACAGGTCCACGTCCTTCTTATGTTGGGGGCTCCAACATACTGAGCTGGACACAGTACTGCAGGTGGGGTCTCACCAGGGCAGAGTAAAGGGGCAGAATCACCTCCCTTGACCTGCTGGCCATGGCTTCTTTTGATGCAGCCCACGATGTGGTTGGCTTTCTGGGCTACAAGGGCATATTGCTGGGTCGGGTGAGCTTCTCATTAACGAACACCCCCAAGTCCTTGGCAGAGCTGCTCTCAGTCTGCTTAACACTTGATACGTGACACTGGAAACTCACTATCTTCACAGATGTAACTGAAGTCAATAAGAAAGTTTTACTTTAAACATATAAAAATATGAAAAAGCTGACTGTTTCTGTATTCTTCAAAAACTGGCTCCTTCATGTTTCAACCAGGACACTGAAATCTTAAAAGGAAAGGAGGCACAGCTTGTTTAAGACAGCATGAGGAATGTTTCTCAAGCTCTAAAACGTAAAGAAGGACCCAATCAGATATGGTGGGTGTGCTGACAGGACTCAATTCACCTGTGCATATGAAGCATTCACGGTGGGAGCTCCATGAACATGCTCAGGAAGAAACCTCTCTGACAGCTGATGCCAGACTTAGAAGTGTCAATTAAGGGCCATGCTCTGAAAGAAGGGAATAAAAAGAAATTGTAGTTAATAAGAGCATTCTTCCAAGCAGGGAGTGTTAATCACAGAGGCTGGAAATTAACCTGCACTTGTTACAGAGGAATGGGGTGTATGGGCAGGGCAGGGGGGTGCAAGTGGTAGTGCTGCTGGGGGTGCTGGTGCTACAGCCTCTTCCAGCCCCGGCTGGCACCAAGCCTCTGGAGAAAGCAAACGCTGCATGTTGTTCATGAGGCTGGTCCTTGATGTCCTGCATGTTCTGCAGGCACACCGCCCCATGCACGGCTCTGAAATGAGCCTGGCAAAAGACCTGGCTTTACCATGAGGAGAAGTGATGACTGCTGTTCTGTGCAGGAGCTAGTAACGCCGTGCCATCCCCAGGCATTCCTCTCCCAAGGATGGGCTTCCTTTTTTGCCCTCCTGCCTTCTTGCTTTCAACAGCTGGACCAGAAATTAATTGTTTTCATAGTCTCAGTCCTGCAAAGGCAGTTGTCAGCTATGTCAGTGTCAAGCGTGCAAATAAGAGGGCTGAAGTAAAGTCCCCTGTGATACCTTTGGATTTGGAATGTTCTAAATAAAGTGTCTGCCTTCAGAAAGATAATTTTGTTAGGCTTGGGGCTTTTTTGTTTTGGGAATGACAGACTGAGGTGAGGAGGACGAGATGTGAGCACGTGTATCAGTGACTCTTAAGCTGACACTGTTTTGGTATCATTCAGTCTATTGTTACAGATGCTTAAAACCTCATTACATAAATATATTACTCAGTTAGTATTTACTGAGACTTCAGCTAATGTTGGAGCTGAATATAAGGAGAAACAAGCCAGTATACCTGGACTCTTCTACCAGAGCTTGCACTGGCTGCCACACACCTCCAACCTCCCAAGACAAACCTTGAGTCCATCACTTGACCTCCACCCATGAAATATGGGGTGTGACCTTTACAGGGCAGAGCCCTTCCAGTGCTTGAGGACGACTTCAGCACTCAGCCCCATCCTGGGTGCCTGGGATGACCTGACATCACAGGACAACTTGTACCCCAACTGGTGGGAAACCCTCTCCCTCAGATACTGCTGTGTGTCCTTGTTCATGTGCAACTGAATGAGATATTTCACCATTGCACCAAGGATGTAGAAACGGGAAACAAATGTATAAACGGCTGTGTGTCTGGGAAAGGGTAGTGCTTTATTGACTCTTGCTCCTGTGGTTGGTCTGACAACATGCACGCTGAAGTGCATGCTGGTGTGAGATGAGTCAGAGAAGATTGCACACATGTTGCACGACTTCCTTATAAAAAGCGTTCACCAGCTAGAGTATGACATCGAGCCTGTCATTTCAGGACAGAAATTGCAAGCATGCAAGGAACAGGTGTCCCTGCAACATGCTGGACCCTTTGGGAAAGGCTGCTCTTTAAATATACAAGTGATTGCATTTGTTTTGGTGACAGGTCACTAAGCAACCTGCACTGCACTGAGAAAATAAAATACAGCCTCAGCAGAGCTTCTCGGTGCAGCCGGCATCTTTGGCATTGAATCACGGTACCGTGAATTAGCCCTGACAGGAGCTGTGGGGCTTTATCTACAGCAAAATCCCGGGGGCAGATACCCAGCCATGCCAATGGTTTCAAGTATTAATTAAAAAGCAGATATACAGGCTTAGAGTAAAGTTGTTGGTGTTAAACCATATACGATATTGTCAAGTTTGCTAGTTAGCATGAAAACAAATCAATAGTTAGAAAAGCCCATACTGAAATGTGGTAATTTGAGCACAGAAATTACTCTTACCTGAACACTGCTAAAAAGCAAACTTTTGTTGGAAAAATTTGAGGCAACCAAAAGTTGAAAGGCTGAAAAAGTGTTGGAGAGGAAAACAAGGACAATATCTTTCATAGGCTGAGTATACGTGAAAAACAATAGTGCACACCTCTGTGACTGAAATCCAAACAAACCAGGTGGCCTCACCCTGTTGTTCCTCAGTGAGCTCAACCTCAGCACCTGTCATACCTAACCATTGCAGTTAGTCACATGAAATCTAGTGAAGCAAACAAGCAGCTTAAGAATATGTCATTAAGAATATACATCTTTTCTTCTGCTTCTTGTAGAGCTTTATGGGACATCTGCCATAAAATAAATATCTCCATGACCTCTGCCCAAGAGATTAGAGATGTCTGTGGATTGGGCTAGGACATAGAGAATATCATTATGGTTTTGCCTGTATCCTACAAATACCTTCATGATCAGTAAAACTTTTAGCTAGCTGGGCAGCAGGGCAGCTCTGTGCCAGACCACAGGAGGAGACACAGGAGCACCCTCCTGCCGTTTGCTGTCTGAGAGGAGCTGCCTGCTTAGGAAACCAGGCACTGCAGGGTGCTCTGGCAGGCCATAACCCAGACCAGGGCATGCCCTTACTTTTGTTGATACAGGTCGTCTTAATGCTTCTAGCAGGCAAACTAGCTGAAAGTCTGAGGTCTGAGGGGTTTCTAGCTCTCCTTTGCTGATAGGAGTGAGGTACCTCAGGGTATGATCTGGCCCCAGGCTATATGGATAACAGGAGGGAGCAAACAATAACATCAAAAATTATCCTAGGAAACCAGGTGAAAAAGCATTACAGAACCACTAAATAGCATTTTTATAGTAAAATGTATTGGCGCGAGTGGGAAGGCTGGGTGTGGGGACCGACACTGTGCCTGGCCAGGGCTCCGTAGTTTTCTTTTGTAACAGGAGGAGCGGCCAGTGTGTGTAATCCTTCACGCTGAATTTTTCTGCTTCACTTCCTCTATGTCACAACCTCAGTGTTGCCATAGCATGTTTTAGCGTGTCTGCATTTGCCAAAATGTAAGTTACTTAAGCGTGGAGACATTTGAATGGGAAAGATTTACTGGATGCTCCCTGCTCCCCCTGAACAGCAACAGGACATGCCCCCAGTGCAGTGTGTGACTGATGTGAAACGGGTGTGATGCTAAGCTTGGCCAAACGCTTGTGAGGAAGCAATGCCTGTTTCTTTTCCAAGGAGCGCTGGTTTCAAAAGATATTAAAGTCAGCTATTAATTAGAACTGACACAGCAGTTTTACAAGAAAACTCCAGAAGGATGAATTTGTTATACAGGCAATTGTTTATCTTGCATTCACTGCATTTCCATATTGTTTTAAGACCAGTCCCTAAAAGGTATTTCTTACAGCTCACCCCATCTCCTAGCAGCACCGTCACTACTTGGTGAGAGGGGCTAATGTTCATGGGACAGTATAGGGGATCAAAGATTAGTTTAAGCTCCTTTGACAGTGCAGCTGCTTGGTTACATCACCTGCCTCTCACGTTTACCACAATGATGTTTATAACAGCTTTCTGGTTTATGGGTCTATACATTCATTAATACCCAGTATCTTCACACTGCCAGCAGCCCACTCAGCTCTAATCTCGTCAGGTCATGTTGCAGTTCACTTGTCTAGTCACAACTGAGTTGATGCTCGCAAAATCCTCAGGAGGAAAGTAATGCAACCGACTGCAACAAAAGCAGAACATGTAGATGGTTTTTTATCTGTCCCCTTCCCTTTTCCCTCTCTCTCTCCTTTTTGAATTTCATTAGTTTTATAAGCCTCTGGGAGCAAGAGCACACCTTAGCTAGGGCATGAGCAAATGTCCCTTTTGCTCAGGGACAGGCGCGTGCTGCTGATTGCATGACAAGCCCCAGAGCACATGTGTGTGTCTGTGCATAGTCAGCGTTGTCCAGGGAGACCCTCAGCAGCCCTGTTCTGTAACGGGGCTGAGGGGTGGTCTGTAAAGGGAATTTATCCCCGAGGCCATCTGCCACTACAGACTGGAGGCTGAGTGGTAGCAGCGACTGAAATGACTTGGTGGATGCCTCCTGCCTGCCACCCACTCAGCAGGTCTGGTGGGCCAGGCTGTTCAGCTGGGGATTTTTGAGGGCAGTTTGTTTGTTTTGGGAAGAAGTGGACGGGAGCAAGCGCTGGTGTGTGTCTCTGACAGCTGACCTGCAGCGGGAGACACTGAGTGGACCACGACCCGTGAGCCCTGCTGGTGCCTGCTGAAGTGACTGGTGAGCTGTCAGAGCTCTTCCACTCCCAGGTGATGAAGAGGAATGAAATGCAAACAGAAATGGCACCTTCATAGCAGTGGCAGTTCAGCTGGGAGGGTACGGCCAAGCAACGTGCGTACGGGTGATGCAGCAACTGTGCAGCGCCTGGTCTTTTGCCTGAGGAGCAGAGGTGGGAGCCAATGGTCCCAGCTGGCCACCTCTCACAGGGCTGCGCTCTGAGAACTGCTGATTTAGTGGAACGGAACGTGCTGAGGCCATGGGAGGGAACCACCCACCTTCTGAAAGCATAATTTACATTTACAATTATCTCAGCTGAAATACCCAAAAGGCAGAGTGGGTTATCTTGCTAGCGCCAGAATCTACCAACTTCTAATAAGTTAGTCAAGTCCATTAATTTTAAATGCATCTACTTATTTTGCATGTCTCAGTTTGGAAAATGAGAAAACACATTCCCAGTTTGGAAAAGCGAAGTACTCGGGAGGCAGCAGTGGGAACTCAGGTTGTTCAACAGCTGTGCAAATAGAGCCTGGGGCATCGCAAGCTGGGCAGAGGAAAAAAGGAGATCCTCAAGAATGATGAACTGAGTTGATGCCTTGCAAAAACTTGAAGATATTAGTGGTTAAAAAGTTCTAGGGTTCACTTTGCTTACTCTTGGTATTATTATTTGATTAATAGTGCTGAGGGCTTAATAACCCTTAGGATCATAACCAGAAACAAAATAGAAGACTTTAAATAAATATAATTCAATGTTCATTGCAGAAGTAATAAAAATAGTGCTGAACTTGTATCTTTTTAATTTTACATTATCTTTTCTTGATGATTCCTTGCAAATCTGTTTGTGTTTCTCTAGTAGAAGTGTTTGTTAGATGGTCTTGCAGGGAATAATGCTGAGAACCAGATGAGAAAACATGTGATTTCCTCAGCTCATACAAGCTTTCCTTTAAAGCAAAAAATCTTACCATTCATGCATGTATGATGTTCTGCTAAGTATAGCTATGGAGCAAAGACTGGTGTGTGAAATGTTAGGAAGGCTGATGAGGAGCACATCTGTGTCTGTGGGACTTTAAGTAGCTTATGTAGAGGTCCCATCACCCATCACCCGTTTGTAGCAGGTGCTGGACTGTATGCAATAAACCACACCTAGGCAAAATACAACAAAACACTCCACTGCTGCAGACCCTGACTGTTTCCCTAGGTCTGTCCCTTTTCTGTCGAGCGACCACTGGTGTGAGAAACTTGGTGGATTTCCCCCGTTCCTCGCTTCCGCACTGCGTGCTCTGCAAGGGGCAGCGGCTGGACCTGATGTGGGCTGGGGAACCCAGCATGATGTGCGTGGGGCCTTCACTGCAGTGGGGTTTTCCCTTAGAACGACCCAGCTGCAGCCTCCAGCGTAGCCAAAAAGCCAGGCAGTTAATTATTCTGCTCTGCTGGGGATGCTTGCTGCTGCTGCTGGTACGTGGGGCATCTGAAATCAGCTCTGGACTCCCTCAACCACAGCAGTGCCTGCTCCATACGATGTGCCTGTGCTGGAGGAGGCAAGGCTCAGGATCAAGCGGCTGCCTGGGATCTACGTGGCAATGCCTTTGCCACCGGCACCTGGCCCCTCCAAGGCAAGGCAGGGCCAGCCGTCCTCTGCTGTGGGGCAGTCAGGGTGTGAGGGCCTGTAACCACCTCCCAAAGCAAGCTGAGGTCCCTTCGCGCAGCGCCAGATGCCATCACCCACAGACAGAGGAGATACTAATACAATTCTGACTCTCCGGCACCAGTTGTTTAAAGAGCAATGTCTCACCAAGAAGGAAACCTGGTTACTTGTCTTGTGTAGTGTGTGTGCCAGGGTGTTACAGAAAGGGAAGCTGAAAGTAAAACAGATGGAAACTAATGCATACCAGGGGGTCAATCCTTCTGTTTTCTCTGTAACTCTGCAATGTAGAGGATTTTCCACTTGCGGATTCACTTCTGAGGAGTCCAATTCATTTTCCTAAAGAAGTATTCTAGGGAATGACTTGATTAATTTATTGTTTAATTGGATAAAACCCTGCATTGTAAAACCTTTCCTGAAGCATTTCTTAAACTTTAAGCAAGGCGAGATCTCATAGAAACTTTTCTTTCCAGGTGGAAATTTTCCACTCTCTCTTCTGGTGGAAATGAATGGTTTAGACCTGTTTTAACCCAGAGGAAGGTGGCCTTGGCAGCAGCAATCTTGTTTTTAGATCAGGCACAGAAACCAACTGATCTATGAAAAGAGTTGAAATACCTCCAAGGTGTGTTGTTGCATTTCTACCAACAAAGGTTCTGAACCCAGCCATTGCAGTGTGAAACAAGAAGAGCAGCCCAGCAGGCGCTACTAGCAAGTATGGCACTTCTTCCTCACCTTTTAGAAATTAATCTAACATTTTGGTTAAAAGAAAGCAAATAAACAAACCAAGAATCCCCAAAAGAACTGTTAATTGGATTTATTACCAACTGGCTGTATTACCTCAAACTAAATTATACAATTCATGTATTTAGGCACTTCAGAATGAATGAATTAAATTGAATCTGAGGGCTACATTATTGAAAGATGTTTGTATAAATATACAATGAATGTCTGAAGTATAGGATGAGATTGCACTCATGCTAATGAGCTGTTCCTCTGGTTTGCTTCATCTTGTCTTGCGATGCTGAGTGCACACTGTCATCTCTGCAGCTCTGCCTTTTGCATCGAGGATCCTGAGCCCGCTGCCTGTGGGTCCTTCTGCCAGACGGCAGCGATCTGGCAGGGGTCTGACCCATGTCACTCTTCACAGTGCTTGCTTAAATGCCTAAGAAGGGGCTTTTTCCTCCTATGTTCCTTTTTGTAAAACCAGGACCAAGTTTCTCTCTGCTTATCCTCCCTGGGCCTGCACAATTTCTTCCTGCTGCAACTCTTGGAAAATAGTTTGCAGCTGTCTGGGTTGGCACTGACAGGTGACAATAACATCTGGGGATAACAAGCCCCAAGAAGAGCAGCTAGTGACGTTCTTGTTCCAGTGGTTGTGCTCCTCAGTAGTAAAACTAACACAGTGCCAGAGCCGACCTGGTGTACTGTCCATCTTCTGCCACAGGCTTGAGATGGATGCATCCTCTCAGTGCTTCATTTTCACGTTCACCTTTCTTTTACCTACTGTTTCTGTCAGTTTTAAGGCCCTTGTGACAGTGGCTGTAGCGTGCTACAAGGTCAGTGAGACTGACCTCACCATCCTTACATTGACAGTGATCTTGGGTGGAAAGTTTAGGTCCTACATTGGTCTCTGCTTGCGAATGCAGCTCAGTGTAGTGACGTATCATGAGGCTGGGTTTATACAAAAGGAGGGCAGTAACTAAATTCAGAACAACCTACTTAGACCATGTGTACTGAGTTAGTAAGAACTAATGAAATTCATTGTAAGGAGCTATGAGGCAGTAAGGAAAGAAATCTGCAGTAACCAGTGGAGGGTCACCTTCAGCCATCCTCTTCTAGAGCAAGCCTGTTAATGGGGAAAGGTCTGGAAATCAACATAACTCAAACAGTATGTAAACCTTCTGCATAAAATTAAAAAAAACAAATACACAGGAAGATTATGCCTCCCTTTAAAAATCTGTCAGTAAAAGTGCTAAATAAAGGGCAGGAGAAAACTATCGTCACCTGGTTCAATAGAAGAGCTCTCCCACTGCCCCATTTCAAGGTGTCCATTTCTGCCAACTGAAGTGCCACTGGGAATTCTGAAGATGGAGTCTGTGAGGATATGGAGGGGTTTTTACTGTGTTCCCCCTTAGCAAGACAGATATGGATCTGTAGATGGATTTTTCTAAATATCATTTGGTGTTACTGAAGGGGCACGTGACTCACTTCGACAGTCACACTGGGACACAAGCAGGTCTTCCTTGGAAGGAAATGCAAAGTTCAGGTTCTGTTCTTGGGAGAGTTTCTTCTCTAGCCCTTTAAGAACAGGAATTTGAGTGTCTGTGGGTGTTTAGAACCTGAACTGTGGCTGGCAAGGGCTGCTCCGCAAGGATGAGCAGGGCCTCAAGAAGTAAATTGTTTCTTAAGCTCCTGAGAGCTTTGCAGATGACGACCTTGATTCATTTTATGAAGTGAATATGTAGGTGATGGGAGCCTGCAGACCAGAGATGATTTATAGCAAAGGGCGGGGGGGGGTGGGGGGGGGTGTTCTTCCCGTGGGAAACCTGGAATATCCAGGGTCCTGGAGCTGCTGGAAGGCTGGCTGCTCTAAAAATACCCTTATTACAGGATGGAAGTATTGGGGGTGCTGGTGGATGAGAAGCTCAACATGAGCCGGCAATGTGCCCTTGCAGCCCAGAAGGCCAACCGCATCCTGGGCTGCATCAAGAGGAGCGTGGCCAGCAGGTCGAGGGAGGTGATTCTCCCCCTCTACTCTGCCCTGGTGAGACCCCACCTGCAGTACTGTGTCCAGTTCTGGAGCCCCCAACATAAGAAGGACATGGACCAGTTGGAGAAGGTCCAGAGGAGGGCCACAAAGATGATAAGAGGGCTGGAGCACCTCTCCTATGAGGACAGGCTGAGAGAGTTGGGGCTGTTCAGCCTGGAGAAGAGGAGGCTCCGGGGAGACCTGATAGCGGTCTTCTAGTACCTCAAGGGGGCCTACAAAAAAGATGGGGAGAGGCTGATATTAGGAAAAAAAAAATTCACAATGAGAGTTGTAAACAAGTGGAACAGGTTGAGGCTTTGAGCAACCTGATCTGGTTGAAGATGTCCCTGCTCCTTGCAGGGGGGTTGGACTAGATGACCTTTGAAGGTCCCTTCCAATCCTAACCATTCTATGATTCTATAAAACGGGGTGGTAACACGGTGACATGGATGATCACAAAGGGGTTTTAAGCAGTGAGTTCTATCAACTCATTGTTGATCCAGGTTAATAAGAAGGAAAAAACCCTACTATTAATGCCTTTGTGTCCAAGCTTGAAATCAACATCTCCTGGGGTGACAGAGCCTGCCTCTCAGTAAAAGAGAGTCTTGCCCCTGGACCAGCAGTACACACTGCTGGTTTGCATGTCCCCTAGCAGTCTACTTCCAGCCTCCTGGCTATTAGCTATAACATTTAAGCTAACAAGCAAGACCTCTCAAAGTGAAGCATGGCTGTCTCCCAGCTACGTGTCTTTGTTTCTCTTCAAAGACATTTTTTGCAGAGAAAATAACCAACCATTCGTTTTATGTAAGCCACCACTTGGTAGGGCTGTCTTTGAAGGGAGGTCACGATGGGGACTTTTGGTCATTCTTCCCTAATCTCAGACATCATCATCTCTCAAGGGTGGATGCACTGAGAGCAGCAAGCAGCCAGCACGTGGCAGCTGTTGTTAGCCGTGCAGGCTACCAAGCATCTTTTTGTCAGTGTTTTTTTTTTAATTTTCAGCTGTGCATCAACAGGTACAATAGTGAACCAGATAAGTGCCAGCTGAGTCATTGTGCCTATGGATGTACCACGAGCCAAAAGCAGCTCCTTGCCCCCGTGTTAGTGCCAGGCAGTGCAGTGTGTATATTGTGTATCACTGGACGGGGATGCACAGCTTTGCCCAGCACTGCATCTTACCATGGCTTTCTGAGTTATAACTCTACAGCAACTCGTACAGAACTCCACATTTAGGAAAACATGCATGACACTGAGTGCAGAGCTATTCAGGGTATTTATTTTAATGCTTCCAACTTGGACGCAATATATTCTTCCTCCTGTCCCTGTGATGCACACTCTTCTTCATGACTGGATTGCATTTTACAGAAGGGGATGTAAACACTTCTTCCTATGTGACTTGTGCCGAATAACAAGTTAATGGTGATGTCTATCCCACCGTAGACATCAGTAGATTTTTTTTTTTTTTGTTTGTGTCAATATCTGTAGCATAAGGACATGGGTCTGACGAACAGGATTCACACAACTGGTAAGCTAAGTACTGCTGGTCTGGATTTCTTTCCCATAGAGGGTGCAAGAAGGGACCGAAAGCTGAAGAAAACTTCCCAGAAGCACAATATCCAGGTAAGTTATTGACAGGGAAATTTCAAATGGAGTGCAGAGAACATCTGGCAGTTTCTGGTTTACATTTTCTGTTTCCCTAAATGATTGGAGCACTTTAATTAAATAGCAATCTTGGATGTATTTATCTCTGTTCTTTTATGGAGCCTTTCATCCTAGGGCCTTAAAGCAAATTATTTAAGTCACAAAACATCCCTGAGAGATGCGGTGTCATTTTACTGGTAGGCAAAGAAACAGAAAATACAGAAATAGTCCGCTGGCAAGACAACACAGGAAACTGCTAGCAGAGGGAGGAAGGAAGCCTGGGGTCTCTTGGGGTCCCATCCAGTGTGCTGTCAGCTGCCACTCCTTTACGGAAACCAAGCTTGACATTAAGATACCATATCTGCTTTCTATTACTTCAAAGCACTTTTACAGGAAAAGATACTTTCTAATATTGGAAATAATGGCTAAAATATACATGCACCTTTCCAAGGGCAAAAATACTTTCCTAGGCTTCTGCCAATGTGGTGCTTGTGCAAGGCAAGGTCACTGCACAGTTATTTCTGCTCTGTTCAAAAAACTGTCTCACAGTTATAACCAAAGTAAACATATGGCCACCTCCCAGGATAGACCTCTTGTGTGCTCAACTTGGCATCGCAAATAAGTTGCTTATAAATAAATACATAAATAAAGTCACATTCACCCCTCTGAATACTTAAAATCTTGCATTTTCCCTGTACCTCTCATGGAAATTACCACAATTTTATTTCAGCAGTTTTCAGAGAGCTGTGGTCTGGGTAAGACCTCCTCTAACATGGCCCCTAATGAAGCTACCTGCATGAGAAACTGTAAAAATCATTCTATCCTTCTGAGCCTCCCTGCACGCTGTCTCCACCACCCTTCTCAGCTCCACCAAGCTCTCTAATTGCTTCCTTTTATGACTAGCATTTTCCTGCCTTAGAGTTACCTCATGCAGATACACTGCTCCACGTCAAGCGGTATGACTGTACTATTACTTTGCAAACAGCACATCTATGTTTGATTAAGTTTGGGGTGGAATTTAAGAGAGGGGGTGCTTAAAGCAGGCTAGTTCTTACCCGAAGTGAAACTTTCTCAAAATGGAAGGTGAATGTCTTCATCAGATCCATCTCCAAACTGCTTTTCATAATGAAAGGGAAAAGATATGCCCCCTTCCTACATAGAACTTGATTATAGTTAAGGGGGAAAAAAAAAAAAAAAGCCATTCCTCACCTGCATGCACAATGAAGCATGCTAAGATTAATAATCCATCTGGCATGCAAAATACTCCTGAGAATAGATTTGCATGTGCTGTTAAGCCTCATCTATCATTTCATGACTAGCACGAGTCAGCTTGCAGAGAGGTGGTCAAGGACAGTTAATACACCCACGTGGAAGGGCTACTCCAGCGGGTACTGCAGGAACTCGCTATGCACTTTTGATTAACTTACCTCTCTGCTATCCACCGCTCCCTCTCTCAGGAGCCTGCTGAAACTCATAAAGCAATGGCTTTAAACTAACTAGAGATTTAAAAAAAAAAAACCAGCTGGAGAAAGGTCATGCCTTTCTCATTTGAAGTGCTGTACTTTTGCGTATTTGTTGTGGCACCTCAGCTACTAGCAAGAGCCCTCCCAAGGAATACTACAGCCGGAGGGGTGGTGTGGTCACTGTGACAGTGCCATCACCTATAGAGCATCAGTGATGGTGGCAGTGGTACTCCCCTGGCAGCAGGCAGTCTGAGGCCTCTGTGAGGATGAAAACTTTCTCCAGTCATGGCCAATAATGTTGCCATGTCATCCTATGCCAAAAAGCCCTTTAAAAGTCCACTTGTCCCTTTTAAACATCAAGGAATGCAAGTCTGAAAGGATGTCTGCTTTCCTCCCTACACTCCCCGCAAGGACTCAGGCACATTTCTGTACCTGTTATTTTATGGCTGACTTTTCCCTCTGGTTTCTCATCATCTGAAGCCAATGTAGCTTGTATGTGTTTCAGTGGTTTTTTCCTGGGGAAGGAATTCATTGCCAGCGGACGGTTGATGTGTTCAAGCAGTAAGAAGGCTTTTGTGTATGTGACTGATGGGATACAGCGTGATGGCTGCGTGCGGGCTTCTTTTCTGTTCAGGGTCTGAACAAAGCGGTCATCTCAAATGTATTAAATGGGAAATCTGAGCTGTAGTACACTTACATTGAGTGTATATGGGTACCACACAGGACATACTAGACAGGGAGATACACATGCACAGATATGTACATGCAGTAGGTTAGTTACGTGAAAGAAAAAACGTTTAGCTTTAGGGAAGTCATTGCATGTACAAAAGGTGAACTTACTGTTGTGTGTAACATCAACTGTGCGAGGAACTGCAGCTCAGAAAGGCTGTTTACACTGCTGTGAAGCTGTAACACAGAGTGTTTTTCTTCAAGGAACAGATTTATTTCCTACAAAGGGGTTTGCAGGCAATGAGATGGGGGGGGAGCACTAGAAGGGTGCATATTTTGTTCTATAGTTTCACATAACAGCACGGGAAGAGGTTTTTTTTTATGGCAAGCAACAGTAAAGGACTTCAATAAAAAAAACCTCACAGCGTGAACGATGAAATGTAGCATTTCTATTCACACATTAGTGCCTCTCAAATAAGAGAAATGTGTATGTATTAGAGAGCAAAACACAATGGAATAATAGGATGGAGAAAAAGGACTAGCATTGTTAAGCTAACATCAAGCGTGTTTCTTTTCTGTTCTCTTCAATTAACTGAGCCAGTGTCAAAAACCTAAATAATAAAAACTGAGAACAATATCAGTAATAGGCTCCATATCTGAATCAGATTATCTTGCACTGCAGCTGTCCCAGGATTAGTTAATGTGTCTTGATGAACAGATATTAAAGAGCAATGGTGAGGAGCATGAACAAGGTGAAATGTCTCTGTCTGCGGGGAAGCAGGGGTGGTGGCAGCTCCACTCCATGCTCCCACCTCTGTATCACTGTCTGAATCCTACTACCATTAGCATTAATCAGTGATTTACCCCTTTCAAAGGATAACCAGGGACGTCAGTGCAGGACAATGAGTTGCTAATGAGGGGCAATGTAATGATGGGTCAATATGACCCGCAATGGAGCACTTGCATTTCATGTCACAAGCTGCCACCACTGGCTAGTGGCCTCAGCGGAAAGGCTGCTCGCTGAGCAGAGGAGAGACAATCCAGGCTCAAAGCTCGTCTCCATCAGCGCGGCTCGGAACAGAGCTAGGAGGTGCGGGGGTCAACCCTCCGGTGTTATCGCTCATGTCTGCTGCCCCTCCTGTAAAGGAAGAGGAGATGGCAGTCCCCTCCGGTGAGCCCCTGGCATTGCTTCTGCAAGCCAGTTCTCAGCAGTCACCTTTCCCACAGTGTCTGGCCAGGCAACCCAGCTCCTCCAGGTATGGATGTAGCAGGGCAGCAGCGGCCATTGCACGGGGCTGGCATCTGCCAGAGCCCAACGGTGGTGAGCGAGGAGACAAAGCTGGCTCTGTTCTCCTTCCGGGAGCCTGCCACGCTCTGTGTGGAACTGTCACTGGAAGCTGGGTGCCAGAGTGTGTCTGTGAAGCCAGAGAAGGGACAACATGTCCTGGGACAGTGTGGGGTGCTGGGGTTGCACACTTGGCTCTGAGGACTAGCTCTTCTCTCACATGAGCTGCTGGGGTTTAAAACCTGACTAGTGCAGAAACAAATGCAGAACCAGCTCTCTATTCACACCCATGTTAACAAGAAAGTATTATCCAGCAGGACCTTGACAGGCTTGAGGAGTGGGTATATGTGAACCTCATGAGGTTCAACAAGGCCAAGTGCAAGGTCCTGCACATGGGTTGAGGCAACCCCCAGTATCACTACAGACTGGAGAATGAATGGATTGAGAACAGAGAAGAAGAAAGATTTGGGCATCCTCATGAATAAAAATTGGACATGAGCCAACTATGTGTGCTTGCAGCCCAGAAAGCCAACTGCATCCTGGGCTGCTTCAAAAGAAGGGTGGCCAGCAGGTCAAGGGAGGTGATTCTCCCCCTCTACTTCACTCTCATGAGATCCCACCTGGAGTACTTCCATCCTTATTTTACAATGAGGGTGATGGAACACTGGAACAGGTTGCCCGGAGAGGTGGTTGATGCCCCATCCCAGGAAACATTCAAGGCCAGGTTGGATGGAGCTCTGAGCAACCTGATCCAGTTGAAGAGGTCCCTGCTGAACCCCCTTGCAGGGGGCGGTTGGACTACATGGCCTTTAAAGGTCCCTTCCCACCCAAACCATTCTGTGATTCTGTGATTCTGTGATTCAGGATGGAGACTGCCCTAAGCACTAGTGCCTCCTTGGCTGGATACCGTGCATGGTGTTGAGCTGCATATGTTCATTTCTCCCTCTGGTGCCTAGCGCAGCAGCGTCTTTCTGCTGATGCATGTAGCACCCTGATGTGGACGCTACAGAGGTCTCCTATCCAAGTTGCACAAGCCACCCCAGCAGCTTGCACCAACTTCACTTCAGGTTGATGCTGACTTGTTCATGGCCAGCAGCGGATCTGCACTGACCTCTCATGAGCAAAGCGTGCTGAAGGGACAGGCTGGGGAAGTCTGTTCTGACACAGCCCATGCAAAAGCCCAGCCAGCAGTAAACCTCCACCAGAGCTGGTGATAATCCCATTCCTTTGGTGCTCCTTAATGCAATTTAAAGAATTAAAACCAAATTTACCTTGCAAAAACCAGAAGAAAAGGCAGCTTTTGTTAAGATACTCAGTTGCTACGCTAAGACAGCAAGAACAGGAGTAATGGTTATTTCAGTAAGCAGTGAAAGCATCTATGAGAGTGTGTTGACCATTGAGAACTCAGTGGAACTCCTGGTCAGATTCAGGACAGTATGTTCTCCTCCCTGGGACAGTGGCTGGTTGCTGCAGATGATTTCAGCTTTGCCACGTTGCTAGCTGCTGGCGTAGAGAAGACGCTGCTGCAACACTTTTCACTAACTGTGATGGCAGAGGTCATGTTCTGCATGGAAGCGTGGCAAGCATGCAGCAAAGGCAGGACAGCAGCAACCCTGCACTTGCTCATTCTTCTCCCCTTGGGTCAACACTTGTGAACTTGTGGGTACAGAGAGTAAACCCATGTTTGGCAGGGAAGCCAAGTGCCTGGAGCTCAAGCGGGTGGATGTCAGGAGCCTGAGATGCCTCTTCTGCTGGGTAGGTAGTGCCGGCGTGTAGATGAAAGGCAGCTAATGCTGCACTTGTTTACTGCTGTTTCCAACTGCATGACTCTGTCTGTGTTCCTGACAGAGATTAAGGCTGCCTTTCTTTCTGCGAATGCTTAGCTGAGATCATCTGCAGCTTTAGTACCTGTGCTTCAGCAGGGCCGAGTCCCATCGTGCAAACAGTTTTATAATCAGTGCTGCTGTGACAGCTGCCGTGTGCTGTGACCAGATGTGCTGGGGACTCCCAGAGCCAAAAACATGGTTCTTTCTTCTTCCCCAACTGCATTGCAAAGCAGAAACATGCACTGGACAGTTGCTTCCTCTCCAAGTGGTCATCAAAGGGACCTCTGCCCATGGTCCCCAGAGGATAAATCCCAGAGGGGCTCACACAGGTGTGGTAGCTGTCCTCTCTGCTAGCAGCCCTGGCTAAATCAAGGATGGCCAGAGCTTTCAGCCAATGTTCCCCAGCATGGTGGCATCACGCATGCAAAAGGCTTGGTGGCCTCCTCAGTGGTGCTGTCACTGGGGTGGCACATGACATGGAAGTGACTGGTGCTGATCCAGCTGCAAAATTAAATACAAATATAAAAAAATAATAGATATACTTGTAAGCATAGAGGAGGTCCTTCGAGATGCTTCAGTAAATGGCACTGCAATGCCCAAGGCCGTGCACGAATAGCTGTTCAGCACGTGATGTCCATGTCAGCCCACAGAGCCACCCGGGCCAGACTGTCAGTGCTTCCCAGGGCACTTGGAGCAGAGCATCTGCCTGGGGCGCTACGGGCCTCTCTGGCAGGCATGTGTGAAAAGGGATACCGTAGAAAGTGCTGCAGATCTTCCTTGGTTTACACCCCTGCTGAGCAAAAACATAAAGGCAGCATGTGTCCATGCCATTTCCACTGGGCCTTCATAGGGTATCTTCTTTGTACTTCCAAAACCACGTTATGCAATAGTCTAAGAAAAGTACTATCCATCCTCCCCTACTTGTTAATATATGCATTCTAGAAGTTATAAAGAAGTGATCACATTCTACACATTTTTGTCCTATTGTATTTTTTTTTCAGTGAAAAACCCTCAAACCTTGTAATTAGGTCTCTCAATGTCAAAAGCAGGTACTGTGTCACCCTGATCCTAGATGATGGCTCTCATGCCACTCAGTCGTGCGTTATGGTGGGAGGAGAGGCTGAAACCAAACTGAAACACACATCTGTGTTTTCTTGTCTTTCCCCAAGTGTAACTTTTTTTTCCTCATAAAATAAAAATTTTAGGAGGTACACTTTTGGCTTGAAAAGCTAGCCTTGGCAGACAATTTTAGTACCACGCTTAGGCAGACCTCCTGGGCCTTTTGCAAAGGAGCAAAACCAACATCACTTTGTGTGATTTCAGAAGTATGCTTGCTAACCCAGATTGAGTTCCTGCCTACCCTGTCTGGCTTAGTTTCTACCAAGCTGGGCTCCTGTTGTTTGGGCAGCTGCCCTAAGCCCCTTTCTCCAGGAGGACCTCAGGCACTTAGGTGGAAGCTAGGTCAGCTGAATGTGGGGAAAAAATGGAAACTTTTGTCTGAGTGAAAATGTGGAAAGACTGCATTTTAAAATGAAATTTCTGTTTAAGAAGTGTCTGTCCTGACACTTTTGTTACAGCAGGGCCAAAATTTTCAGGGGTTTTGAATTTCCCAGTATCTGTTTGCCAAGAATTTGACTATTGACTAAGCCGTTTTTCCAAGCTGTAGTTACCAGGCCCAAATGCGATGCCATCCACAGCTGGTAAGTGTGCTGCTTATATAACTTTTATTTTCCTCATGCTTTGCTTTAACATTTCCAGTAGTTCACACTTTGAGATTTTGAGAAGATAAGTAGTTTGTGGAGAGTCCTTCAAAGAGGAAATGCACACGATGCTCTTTCAGAGATGTGACTTCTGGGATTTAGTTTTTTAAATGGCCTTACATAGACCATGCAAAAATCATTTGCCATTAGTGTTTTATCTTTTTGCCTTGGTAGAGAAAGACAGTGCTATCAACTATTCACATGGGCCATGTTTGCTTGTCGCTCTGAGTGTTGTTTTGTAAATAATAATGCTACTTTTATAAAACTGCAGGACAAGTCATCTGCCCACCGGATACATCCCAGTGGTGCTAAAACAGAAAACAATGAGGACTTCAGTGGACTTGCTGTTCTAGCATCTTAACATAATTTAACCAACAGGATATGATAAGAAGGTGCAGCTGGCGTCTTCCAGTGTGTAACATCGTTAAGCCTGCAGCTGATTTGTATAAACAGTTATTTTCTCAGTAATCTCTTATACAAGGAAACTTCCTGTGAATTGCATAATTTGAGGCAGAAAAAAACACAGTGAGGAAAAATATCACTGGGAGATTCTAGAGCATGAAAGGAAAACAATGGGTGCTTTTCTCTCCTCTGATTGCCAGCAGCGACATGTGCTGAGAATATGCATCGTGCTGGTCTGGTCTCCCAAGGCAATGGCTGCAAATTCAATTGCTTCCCCCCTGCTGCCTCTGAGCTTGCTGTCTCCCCTCACCACTAGTTCAACGTGAGGTGCACACGGAAACTGGGACAGGTGGTTGGGAAAAGCAGCCGTGACAAGTGGCAGGGATGGAGCCGTTAACTTTGCACATTTCGGAGAAGCTGAGAAAGAGAATAAAAGTGAAGGCAGGGGAAAGGTGGAAGAGGGAAAAAGAAATAGCAGAAGTGGTCGAAGAAAAAACAACTGGTTGAGGAGTCAATAGCAAAGATTCATGAGGTAGGAAGTATGACACCCCAATAAGGGGTAAAGTAAAGGGAAATTAAGTGTGTTATCTCCTTAATCTGGAAGATATCTTTTTTTTTCTGCAAGTGCATAGATTCAGTTGATATCAGATGTGAGGGGATAAAGAGGTTTCTCTGTCTAATTATCATCTATATCCTGCCATTTCTAGAGAGACAGTGACTCAGAATATATATATTGATAATTTGTAGCATCATCACTGCATTTCCTACAATGTGAGCAGTAGATTTCACAGTACCCTAGTCATATAGATAAAAATTGCCTGTAATCTAGAATAGATTTACCAGCTAGGAAACAAAAAGCCCACAGATTACCGCACCAACTGAAAGGATGCAGGGGAGGCTCTCCACCTCTCTGCTGGGATGTCCCTGTCAGAATGGCAGGGTGCCCCACACCTCCCACCCCACTGCAGCACCATGAACAAGGATGTTCCCAGGCGATATAGCGAGTCTCATGTCCCTTAGAAAGACAGGGCAATCACTTTAAAAGTATGTTAGTGCTACAGAAGGCAGTGGTTTTGGCCCAGATACAACATGGTGGGAGAAGTGACCTGGCTGGGTTCATCCTATTTCTACTCTTTTTTTTTTTTTTTTTCTTCAGTTTTCTACTCCTACCCACTTCCTGTATGCTTGCTCCCAGCTTGCTACACCTTCATACTTTGCAGTCACAAAGAGCTTCATATGCTGAGGGGATCCATGTTTCTTCACACTCCTCCTACACGACGTCGAAGATGAACTTGTTAAGGGGCATTCCAAATAATAAGAAATCCCCACATTGACTGTATGGACTGGCTTCTATTTTTGAGACGTGCTAGCAAAATCGTTCTAGCTACAGATCAGCACAAGCATACTCATGCATTTATTGGACTGGTAAATTAGGCTGTGGTTAAGAGGAAGGCATGCTGTGTTTTGCCCATAGCATATTCTGGTTTCCTCCTGAGAAGAAAATAGGCTGATAACTGTTGTCTCCAATAAGACCAGCACTAAAACACAAACAGTTAGGGATGTGTCCATGTACCACTTTGGCTTCCCTTACACACACAGGTGACTCACACTGCAGTCCAGCTTATATCCACCTCTAAACTGATGAGATTTAGTTGAATCAAAGATGAGCTGGTACAGAGATGTGTGGGTGAAACAGAAGGCACCATACAGATGTTCATGGAAAAAAACGCATACAGTTGGTAAATGCCTTCTTGTGAATGTCACAGTGAGGAGTAAGAAAGGTTTCATCACGCTAATGCTGTGGGAAGCCCTGTGTGTACCTCAAGCATGTCAGAGAAGAATAAGAGGAAGCTATTAGAGCATTGGTGACTTTCAAGAACTGCCTGGGGATTTTTTTGTCAGTGTTAAGCCCCTCTCCGTCTCATTTATTTTATACACCCAAGTTTCAAAATTATGGTCTTCTGATAAGAGTGGTAGATAGGCAATTAGCAGATACCCTGCACAGAACAAGCTACTTGTTATGCAGTAGTGCTCAGAGGCAGAGAGTGTATCATTTTTTCCAGAGAGTCAGTGTGCTTAATTGATATCCTCCAAAGACAACAAACACTTGTGGTTGCCTTTTCCTTCTTGCTCACCCTTTTCTCCCATTCTTTTATATTTCCATAAAGCACAATAATCCCCCAGAACTGCTAAAAAGGAGTCAGCATCCTTCACCAAGCAGCCCACAGCTTGCCCGTCTCTGCAGTAAGTCTCTTGGATTTAATCAAAAGTGTGATGCAGTTCTCACAAATGAATGTTTTCTTCTGTCAGAAGTGTCATAAGTGACAAAAAGGGGTCATTTTTATGGAGACTGTCATCACCTTTTATTTTTCTTCTTGAAGAATCGTCTGAATTCCACCTTTCCACCTCTCTCCACATCAGGAGAGATGCTTGTGCAGAGTTTGCCCTGACGGTCCAGTCCAGGTGTGTAGCCACAGGCAGGCGAGGCAGGGAAGGTGGATCCATTGCATTGCAGAGGGTCAAATATTAGCAGCATGTTTTCCTGATCAGATTCTGGTTCACCACAATGTTGAGAATTGTTTTGTGCTGCTCAGCATCTCTCTAACTCTACCTGATAATTGCTGGAGGAGCAAGAACAGTTCCTATGCTGCACTGATGCACAATGCAAGCTCAGTCAGGCAATATACTTCCAGCTACCACCTCTAAACCTCTGCTTTGGGGCAAGATATTTCTGTGCCTGAAAGGGGCAGTTGTGTCATGGTGCCTTTGACCTGCTTCTGACTGGGGCAGCTGGATTGTCAGCCACATTTTGGAGACAACTGCAGAGAGGACAGAGTCCTACTTCGGACTTGGAAATCTCTTTTCTGCACCACAGGGAGCACAGGGAGCTGCCTAGATCCCTACGAAAGAAACATCAGTGGATGAGAGGACAAACCATTTCAGATTATTGTTCTGTCTCAGTTGTCCCCCTGTTTTACAAAATTTTCTGCTTTAAAATTGGATGCCTCACAATCCAAGCTCACTTTCTTTGTCTCCCGATACAAGGTTCAGACGAGATGGACCAAGTGTCACAGACTACTTTGATTTTCATGGAAGCTCATGCCAAACACCAAATGGGTTCTAGCTGGGGGCTAGGTTGCCAACCACATCCTGTGCTACATCAAGAGAAATGTGGCCAGCAGGTCAAGGGAGGTGATTCTCCCCCTCTACTCTGCTCTCATGATACCCCACCTGGAGTACTGTGCCCAGCTCTGGAGCCCCAACATAAGAAGGACGTGGACCTGTTGGAGCGAGTCCAGAGGAGGGCTATGAAGATGATCAGAGGGCTGGAGCACCTCTCCTCTGAGGACAGGCTGAGAGAGTTAGGGCTGTTCAGCCTGGAGAAGGCAAGGCTCCAGGGAGACCTTACAGCAGTCTTCCAGTACCTCAAGGGGGCCTACAGGAAAGATGGGGAGAAACTGTTCAGCAGGGCCTGTTGCAATAGGACGAAGGTTAATGCTTTTAAAATAGAGGGAGGTAGATTCAGACTGGATATAAGGAAAACATTTTTTACAATGAGGGTGGTGGAACACTGGAACAGGTTTCCCAGAGAGGTGGTGGATGCCCCATCTCTGGAAACATTCAAGGCCAGGTTGGACGGGGCTTTGAGCAACCTGATCTGGTTGGAGATGTCCCTGCTCCTTGCAGGGGGGTTGGACTAGACGACCTTTAAAGGTCTATGAGTTACATCTTATGCTTTACAGCAGTTGTGTACAGGGTCCTGCATTTTGTTTGAATTGATCCTGAAAAAGTCCTACCTCTTATAAATATTTTGACCTGCTGCTGGGCTATAAAAATCTATTCTTAGCAGCAAATGGTGCTATGGCAACTGTCCCTGCAATATGACACAGTAGCAAGAATTCTGTCTTCTTTTAATCTGTAACTCCCAAAATACCTTCTGCACATCCCAAGCCACCTGGCTTTCCCCACCCTCTTCAGAGCCGGGGAAGCAGCTCCTTCCCAATTTATTTTTCTAGTTCAGTCTGAGGCAAAGCTATCTTGAGCCAATTTAAGTAGATCTGAAATAACATACTCAGTCCCAGCTGTCATAACCTATATTGCAGGATATTCCCTTTGCTTTCCTATGACACTTTCCCAGTTGCTCATATGATCTCTTTTCCCCTCAGGACTTGCTAAATAATTCTTTGACATGGGCCCTATCGTGCACTATATTCTTCTTCATATATCCTACTAAAGGTGTGTTGTCAACTTGAAATCTTCTGCTTACACATGCTTTATTCAGTATAACATACTATTTAATTCAGTAGTTAACATTTGTATTCAAAGCCACCTCTGACAAGACAACCTTGTGTTTTATGAATTAGGTTACGTCCATTACAGTTACTAGACTTTTAGGAGCCCGTATGTGTTGGGAGCTTGCTTTCGTTGGGACCTGTCTACACCCATGCTAAGAGATGGGCTCTGCCTTAAGGAGCTGAAGACTTGGCATTATAAACATGCTCAAAACTAGCTGTTACACATTCAGATCTATTAGCAATAGACCTACAGAAAAATCTGAAATGTTTCAACTCCTCTGATCCATACTAATTATCTACTAATTTCTCAAGTACACTGTGGGCTCGTACATGGCATCCTGCTAGTAATTGGGAGCCGCAAGTGCCGTTTGCTTGAGTACCGAGCCACCTACAAGTTTCACAGCATTTGGTGAGTAATTGAAGGATTTGTGTGTTCAGTACATCCCATATGCCATGAATGTCTTCAAGTGGCAATACAGTGATAGCAACAACACGACTATTGAAAAGTTCTGCAGATAATGGCTAAGTTTGCCCCTGATGTAACCCCACCAGCTTCAGCACGCTGACAACTACTCTGCAGGTGGAAATACAATGCAAAAGGCTGTAGGATGCAAAGTGTCTCTTCCTGCTACCCTGCTCAGGCCCTCTTTGTGCTGCTGCCCTGCCAGCATGCCACTTGGGTGTGCGCAGTACTGATTTGCTAAGGCATGGCTGATAATATCATTTACAGCTCTTCAGCGGGGTCCCACAGGCATTAGAAAAGTAAATTGTCATTGCCAGAACGTGGGCATGAATAAAAATACTTGCCCTGATTTCTCTGCCATAATAATCATAATTTCTAATATAAATTATGTTAACCTTCTTCCTCTCATAAAAATTGTTTTAACCCATCCATGAGAATGGCTGGTGACAGACTAAGTACAATGTATTGTGTTTTAAAATTAAGCACTTCTCCTCCAATTCTTTCTTCTTACTTAGTTTTACTAATCCTGAAAAGCATCTTAAGGCAACTATCTTCCTTTTATAAAATGCAATTCACTGAGACTTTTGTATCTCATCCAAGCTATCCCTACTGGAATATAAATCCTCTAAAATACGTTTCACATTCTGTGTATTTCTTCCAGCTTTCTGGTCATCTTCCTGCTTCGTAGGAGGATGAACTGTTGAAGTGCTAAAGCTTAGCAGCGAAAAGGGAGGGAAGGGTGAGCGGATCACAGTGCAGAGCCCTCCTCTGCTCCAGCTGCGGGTGAGGGACCTGAGCTTCCCCCTCAGCCTCTGCAGCAGAGCAGCTTCACCTCTCTGTGTCCGCACCTGTCAATTGCAGTACAGGTTTGGACTCGATGATCGTGCCGCAGGTGAACGCCCCAAGCCATCTGTCTACCTCACCCTGCCACGCTGCCCGCCAGCTGGTATTGAATCATCCGCACAGCGAGGAGCATCTCCAGGAGGAAAGTAAGTGATGGCCTAACATGGTCAGAGCAAGGATTTGGACCCTCAGCCCCCAAGGCCAGTGGTCTGTCTGCTAGGGTCTGGGGCAAGCCTCTTCACCCGGACAGTTTTGGGGTTAATCAAGCTATATTTTTTTTTTTTTTTTTTAGAGAAAGCTACTTCCCTGGTAGAAAATGCCCTGCTGCTTAGTGCACCCCAGACTCATGTTTTTGTCAAAAACGGGGCAGGCTGCAGTCATCACGGATGTGACAGGAACGTGCCTCGGAGGCTCTCACTCTGATAGCAGCACTCATGCTGTTGCAAAAACTCCCTCCTCCTGCGCCTGCATAAATAACTCTTCCTTATGTGTGTGCATTTACGTAGTCAAGCTGAGTTTTCTGAAGTTTTTGGGGGTGCAGGAGGGGGAGGAAGTGTAAACCCCGCTGGGATTAACCCTGTCTGGCTGTGTACAGCTCTGCCTTTCTGTGTTTTCCCAATCCACTCCTCCCCTGCCTCCTCTCAAGCTCTCGTCTTTTCTCCTTCTCACACCCACCGGCAGAGATGAGCTGTCGCGGCAGTGACTAATTGTGTCAGCTCAGTGGCAGGACGGCGGCTCCCTCCCCTCCACAGGCACTTTCTGGGGGAGGCACTCAAAACTGTGGGGTTTTTGAGGTTTTTTTGACCGGGCTCGCACGTGCCTGCTGCAGATGCCAGGAGGCAGCTACCCAGCTTTGGGCGCCGATGGCCAGCAGTGTCCAAGCTCACTGCGGCACCCGGGTGTGGATAAATGAGGTGAAAGCCATGCGGACAATCCTCATCACCACCTCCTTGGGACTTAGGTTTAGTCAATCCCTTACGTGTTGCATCGTGCCTTTTGGTTGTTACCATTTATCATGCATTTAGCACAGGTTTTTAACTGGGTAATTATTTTATCCTTATGCTAAGCATGTACTCCAGCACCCCTCATTAGTAGCACCACATGTTCAGTTCATGCTGTACATCTTTCAGTACTATATTTGGATGTCTTTGTCATAAAATACCACAGGTGTCTTGTTGAGGCCTCAGATAGTCCTTTGATGAACTCCAGACATCCTTCTCATTGGCCCACTATGTAGTTGTTTACCAGTTGCACTCTCAATCACCCTATTATATTAATTGCAATGTTCCAATAATTAGGTTTCCTGTTTTTCAGGCCTGTATCCTATTACTTCAGCCTGCATCCTATTATTTCAGCCTGCAACTACACACAGACCAGGAATGAGCACGGCCACTTTGCACTGCATTCTGACCAAAGGCAAACAAAGCAAAATTCCTGAGAGGGCCAGGGAGGACACCAATGCCTGTGAGGACATCGGGCACTGTGAGGCAGCACAGACCCATCTTCCTTTGACCCCACTTTCCCTGCACAGACTTTCCCACTGAAGAGAAAATTTCACCCTCAGTTCCACTTTAACCTGCAAGAATTGAGATTTCCCAAGCCATCAGCCAACTGCATCATGAATACCAGCAGTAGTGGTTTAATCTTGTCTTCAGCATCTGTAACATTTTTTTTCCAGACGCAGAAGATGCTCAGTCTTTCTTACACAAGATCTCCTGGAAATGTCTTCATTATTTTTTTTTTTTTCCTTCAGTAAATCATACCATTTATAATCAGTTGCTCTATATGTGTCTTCCAGTAGGAATTATTTGCAATATTATTTTATTCCTACAGATATACATTTATTTCCTGTAAGAATAATCTGCAATAACCACATTTTATTCCACTGTATTTGCCACACTGAAAAGACTGTCTCAGGCTTAGACATTTTCCTGTCCTTATGTGAAAATACATGATCTTTTTCAGGTTCATAAAATACTGAAGGATCTACCTGACACTAAATTAAGGCTATTTACTTCCAGACCACCCCCCACAACCCTGCTCTGCCACCCCGCCATCCTCACTCTTTCCATTACAAGGCTTCCTACACCTCGAGTGTTTATGCCAATGAGGTTGGTGGAGGAATCCTTTCTGCCAAATGAAGTCTTACTCATTAAGCAGCAATTTGTTGTTATATTTAGCACTGATTTCCTCACTGAGCAGACTCTACAATGTATCCTAGAAAGTACCTGTGGTTTCTGTGGGAACTTCACGTTGGTTGCCTATGAAATTCTACCTGTTGCGCATGTTCTCCACTGAGGACTGAGCGGGAGTGCAGATGTTTCCACTGAAGCTTTTGGGTCAGTTGGGATTGAAATTATTCCAGCTCTGTCAAACAAATAGCAGCATGGTAAGCAGTCTGGGAACTCCAACATAGTTGACATAAGAAAAAAACAGCCCCTAAGATGGCAAGGACACTACGATGGGAGCAGGAGCGGGGGACTTGGGGCACTCATTGGGCATACCAGGGTAATGGCATGCAATGATCTTCACAGGACTGTGAGAGTTGAAGATATGGCCAGGACCCTCCAAACCTAGACAGTTCAGATAGGGCTAATCATCAGCCTGTCCAGAAAAGTCGTTTATCTGGCCCAGTCTGTGCTAATGCCTCAGTGGGATGCTGTGCTCCGGTGGAAGAAGGAAGGTGTGCACAACACCTGCTCTGGGGTCACAGAGCAGGGCTTAGCGTGGAGCAGCAGTGGGCGAAGGGGAGATAGAAGAGGCTGTGCTTGCATACTGAAGTCATTCCTAATAAGAGATGCCAATTTTATATTTACTTCACAGTCTTTAGAAATACATAATTATTCAGTGCAAACAAGAGTAAAAAAAAAAATATTAAAATAATAGCGCCTGATTTAGTTCTTGTTTAGGGAAACTTAAAGATTGCATGGGTTTTAAGGTTGGAGACACTCCCTGTTCTTATCAGCTATGCAGCACATTTCCTTCTCCCCATATCTTCCACAGAATTTTTTAGTTCCTTTTAAAATACTCCTTCTGTTGAAGCGTAGAGAGGTACATCTGATTAATTGTATCATGGTAGCATTCTTCAATGGCTACAAAAATAATTCCTCCTTCTCCTTCTTCTCCTTCTTTCTCCTTCTCCTTCTCCTTCTCCTTCTCCTTCTCCTTCTCCTTCTCCTTCTCCTTCTCCTTCTCCTTCTCCTTCTCCTTCTCCTTCTCCTTCTCCTTCTCCTTCTCCTTCTCCTTCTCCTTTCCTAGCTTAAGTGACATTTTTTTTTATGCATTGCTGGATTTGAGGCCCAGGTACCACTGAGGACTCAGCTGAGACCTAATGCCACATTTGCAATGTTTGGAGAAACTGAGAGCAACAGTTTTGTGTTTCTCCTTTGTTCCACAATGGACACCACTGTAAATGGTGGGGTTGTTGCTTTCCTGGGAGCTACTATCCATAAACCAAGTGGTTTCTTGTCTGCAATATAAGTCGTGTTCCTAAGGAGTTTTTTTTTTTAACCTGGAAGAAGATTATAAAGAAAATCTTCTATGTCAGTAGAAAATCCCATGCATTTCCGTTCTTATTAACCAGAGTAACTACTTATCTTTTTCGTGCAGTGCCACTTGAACACAACATAGTCTGAGAGAAGACTCAACTGGTGGAATGACAGAGAGGTCACAGCAGAAAACAGAAAATGATCACAGCTCCTTGGAAACAAGTTACTAAATCCTTTTCTAAAAAATAAAAATATACATCAGCACTGAGCACAGAGCAATTCTATTTCAAAAAGGCATTAATGCACAGAGTACCAGAATAAGCATTTTATTAGTGTATTGCTTATTAGTACCACAATTTTACAGCCTAAATGTTCTTCAGAAGTAATTATCTCTTTATTATGAGTTCTGGATATAAAAGAGACAGAAAAAAATGTCTCTGTAATTAATGACAACTTAAAATCTTCTGCCTCAAAAGCTCTTTGCCTGAGAGTCTTTTAGCACACAACCATGTCTGTGGGGCTAATGCATTCTTCATTTTTTTTTGCTGGCTGCAGTGCAGGTTTGGCAAACGGTGTGCACAGCTGCCAGTTTCCAGGGTGGAATTCTGGGACCACCATGGCAGAGGCCAGTGTCTGGGGAATGTCCCCTTCTTGCAGTTCAGGGGCTCTGCAAATCCCAGCAATGTTACATGCTTTTCCATCAGAATCTGGGTGCTGGCCCTGATGCCTCTATTCCCAGCAATTATCTCAAGCAGGAAATTTCTGATATCAAGCCCCACTCCTGCCCTTCCATGTAATTCCATGTTATATTTTAACCAACATTGAACCTCATCCTTTATGTACTTTTTCATTTAGGGAAGAGGCCCGTCCATACTAGTATAGAGGGCTGGTGGGTACAAGCTTCTGTACCTGTCTGGAGATTCCGATGTGGATAGGCGCTCTGATGTAAGATATGTTTCGCTAGTCAAAGTAAAGCATATGGGGAAATATAGGCCCTTTATAGTCAGCTAACCTGATGTCAAGCATCCTAGCTTCGTAACAGTTGTTCATATGGAGTAGGACTGTTTCTGCCATAACTTCACAGAGTTAACGTGGCTGGAAAAACACACACTTTTTGGCCATCATGGAAAGATATCTAGGGAAGCTGAGAACCTACTCAGATCAAATAAAATATATCTTTTTTTAAAGACTGTGGCTTCACCTGTGCTAAAAAGGCTAACTCGCTATGCCTACACTCCAGCTTAGAAACACTGAATTTTTTTTTAACTCGATGGACCAGACAAAAGGTGTGAATTTTCCTTAGGTGAAGTAAGTAGGGCTCCTAAATTTTCTGATCACCCCTAACACCTTGCTAGCTAACAAGTTTGTATGTTCCAGGTTGGAAACATCATCCTTGTCTACTGCCCAGCACAGAGGTCCACTGGAGCTCCAAGCCGGAGTGCCTGTTTGGTCACCTCACACCCCATCTGGGTAACTCAGGTTCAGGATTCACCCCCAGTCACCCTTTGCACTGAGTTCAGTGTTTCTTGTTTGCACAGAGCGCATCTAGCACAAACTGGTGTGGCAAACCCAGGGGCTGAGCCAAGGCTAAGGCTCTCGCACACTGCCTAGTTGGACAGCCTCTATGCACGTACATACCTGTCACACAAGGTGTGCAAAGAGTCGTCAGCTAATTTTGAGGAATTTTACACAGGCAAACACAAACTTTCTTTTCAGGAGGGTATAAGTGGAACAGATAATTATGGGGTTTTTCTTACTAAAGCTGCTGATTGGGAAATTATACACAAAACAGTGCATCAAGTCCCTGCTTTTGCTAAAAGCACAACATTATTCTTCTATTTTATTGCCGAGCATTTCTTGTTAACCAAATCAGCGTTTGCAAGCACAAGGGAAGAATGCAGTGGGCCTCTGATGTAACAAATCCACTGGAGTTGGAACGATCTGTTTTGAAAATTCCTACAGGGAAGTTGTAAAAGTCACAAAGGTCTCAGAGCTACTTACTGAGGTAAATACTGGATTACCATATATTTAGAAATTATAACACAAAATGCAGAAAAATACAGAGCAGGGGAAAAATCCTCCAAGTCATTATTGAGTGGGAAGTAGGAAGGAATTTGCCTGAATATATTCTCAGTTGCTTCTCTTTGTACAGATAAATCAGTGAAAGCTCTTTTTTATATTTTGTGCTCTAGGAGGTCAGAGTGCTCAGAAGGGCTGTAATTATTTCACTCCACTCTATGGAGAGAGCTGAAAAACAACTGCAGCATTCCCATTGAAAAATGGGCTTTGGGGAGAGAAAAAAGAATCGTCATCTTCTTTCTTCTTCTGCCATCTGGTTGGTGGAATAATATTGTGTGATTTGCAAGTATCTGCAAGATAACAAGGTGGTACCCTAAAATTAGATCAACTGGGAATTTACCTCATATGGCAGTGGATCATACTGTAACGATGAGGTAAAACCAGAACAGATGCCTCTTTGAGATTTTCTTAGGGCTTCTGTGGTCTGCTGTACAGTCTTGGTTTTGCCACACAGCAAAGAAGGTTGAGGCCAGGCACTTCCTGAAGGCAAAGGAATGGCTCTGACTGCCAGAGGATGCTACCCTGCTTGTTTGGTACCAAACAGATGCGAACTGCAGTTACACACATGGAGCAGTTCACAGCTGATGTCTCTGTAGATATTTTCTCATGGTAAAAAGGATTCCAATCCTTGGGTAGCCCAAGGGTCAAAAGCTTCAGGCACTTCCATAACATGCTGTTGTAACTGGAGATGATCTCTAGCTGCTTATCAGATTTTCTGCTAGGTGCTTTAGAAAGGTTTTTGTTTTTTTTTTTTTTAATAAAAAGGTGCCTGCCACACAGGGCTATGCAGTTTTCAAATATGATTACCATACTGCAGCACTATAGCAGAGCTCATCTGACAGGTGTGGGGTTCTTTTTCAGTGAAGCCTTTTCCTGCTGGCATGCAAGACCTCATGAAACCTGGCTGGTACGACTACTGCAGGCAGTATTGACAGGAACTTCAGGGGTAAATAATAAATGAGCAGAAACCTACAGATGTTGCTGAGCATCATGGTATAATCAGGAACACCAGGCAGAGCTTGCCTAAATCTCCAGTCAGGAGGTGGCTGGCCAAAACTGAGGGACAACAAGTGATGAAATGTGCAGATCTGGTGCTTCCTGATGTGCCTCTTGGTACTTGAAGCACTGGTGTGTCTCTGTGTCCTGAACAGGTCCCTGCTGGACAGAGAGGAGAAGGTCTGAGCAAAGGTAGGTGTTTTCATACTGTGCTAGTTTTGGTTGGGATACAGTTAAATCTCTTCATAGTAGGTAGTATGGGGCTACGTTTTGGATTTGGGCTGTAAACAGTGTCAATAACACCGGGATGTTTGAGTTACTGCTGAGCAGTGCTTACACAGAGTCAAGGCCTTTCTGTGTCTCACACCACCCACCAGCGAGCAGGCTGGGGGTGCACAAAAAGCTGGGAGGTGACACAGCTGGGACAGCTGATCCCCACAAGGATATTCCACACCATATGGCGTCATGCTCAGCATACAAAGCTGGGGAAAGAAGAAGGAAATGGGGGAAGTTCAGAGTTGTGGTGTTTGTCTTCCCAAGTAACCATTACGTGTGATGGAGCCCTGCTTTCCTGGAGATGGCTGAACACCTGCCTGCCTATGGGAAGCATTGGATGAATTCTTTGCTTTCCTTTGCTTGCATGTGTGGCTTTTGCTTTACCTGTTAAACTGTCTTTATCTCAACCCATGAGTTTTCTCACTTTTACCCTTCCAATTCTCTCTCTTATGACAGTGAGTGAGTGACTGTGTGGGACTTAGTTGCCAACTGGGGTTAAACCATGACACATACTTCTGGATGATGTATTTCCATTTCTCTTTTAGGTATCTGTCCTTTCTTAACTATATCACACTGTTAGAGTTGCAATGCTCAAACTTTTCTTAATTTCTCTCAGCTACTTACCAGCTTCTCTGACCTGTATATAGGGTGGATTTAATATTTTCTGACTTCCAGTTCCTCTCATTATTGTATGAAAAACTGAAAGGTTTTTTTTGTGTGTGTGACATGGCACTCCTCTCTGCTACAGAGCATCCCCATGGGCTTCTTCCCTCAGAAGCTCTAGAACCTTTCTCTCACTGTTTTGATACTTCAGCTCTATTCTTGTTCAACCTCTTTGGTTGGTTGGTTGGTTGGCTGTTAATATTGACAAGCACAGCAGTGCGGCAATGAAAGCTTTTCGGCTCTCACATTCTTCTAGTTGTGTCACTTACTGTTTGAGTTTTAAATATCTGTTGTTGTCTTTACTCCATTGCACTGAGCCTATTAAATTGATCGTCTATCACTGTTGTGTTAAAACTTCTCCTGAAGCTCCTACAGTGGAAACCTCTTAGTTCTTTCCTTTTGAAGTAGTTGTTTCTTTTTAAGAATAAATTCATTAGACTAATATTTCTGCTTACCCTATCTGTGTTAACTTCATCATCCCTCCCTCTTTCTCTGATCAGCTATTTCACTACCTTCTGTACCACTGAAGGCACACTCTGCAGAGAGCAGAAGGTAATGCTTCCCGTTCCACCATCCACTCTCACATTCGAAATTGCATCTGATGACTTACTGTGCCAGCACTGTCTAACTTTCTATGCCCTTAGTTGAGTTTTGTAATGAAACTCCAATGGGTAAACATCTCCTATAAGTATACTTTTGTATCTTGGACAAGATACTGCAGTCCTTTCTGACTTCGTGGTTTGCACCACTGTGCAGAGTTTCATCCAAACAGAACCAATAGGAAAGCATCCATTAAGATCTGGAAGTTGCCTGTTACATAGATTCTCCCATGTGCCACGATGAGTTGCAAGAAATGGGATGAAATAAGGGTGAAGAGTCTTTCCACTTGGAAAGACTCCCTCTCCAGCTGTTGGGTTCTGGTTCATCCCGGCTGTGATGCTCATGCTGGGCACTTCTCAAGGGGTCTCTTAATGCAGATGTTCTACTTTGTGAGTTTTGTTTCCTTTTGTCTGCTGACACATTTCTTTCACAAGCGGGGCTGATTTCTAGATGCACCATAGCTGACTGAGCTGCTGAATTTAAACACTGACCTTTAGCTTTCCTACCGCCTCCACTGATACACAATTTAGTTTCACTCATAGCGAAATTTGCAGAATTACTCTGGGTAAGAAGAGAAAACCTTTCCATCAGTCACGAATCGAGCAAACAGCCTGATTTGATCAGTTTCACTTGATGTATTTTAATAGGAATAAACCTCACTGCAGCCACTTTGGGGAAAGTTTGTCAGCTGCTCATGTTTGTTAAAAGTTACTCCCCAAGAAGTTCTATGAGTCTGAGTTATTAGATATGTTTGTAGAGGTTCACATTATTTCTCCTCATGTTAAGGAAAATGTAAATGTTAAGAACTTCGCAACTGAATGTTTTGATCTAACTTTCTGTGGTTCACATGAAAAGACATATTTAGGCTTTAACTAACCAAGTTTAATCTATGTTACATGGTATAGCCAAAAGAGAGCAAGTTAACATTCGACTAATTAGAATAAAGCTCCAGAGATTAAGCAGTACTTTAGTGCTGTGATATTTCTACTCTGAGAATTTGGGTATGAATGATAACAAGAGGTTCAGCTCTGACTCTAATAATAGTTATTAATAGATGGCTGCACAAATTTCTAGGATGTGACAGCACAGTAAGTCACTATTGCTTTGTGAATAAGTGTGATGAGTTTATCAGCTTCACTAACTTGAACTCTATTGTTTGCTTTTTGATAATCCTTTCTTCCAAACACCAATATTTGTGCGTCAGAGAAAGTCTGGGAACTCTGTGCAGGGGTTCACCAGCAGAGTGATGCTCAACCGGTGCTGTTGGCTCGCTGCCGTTCACTCCTCCCTCACTGCATGGGCTTTGAGCTAGCAGTCCCTGAGCACGAGCCACAGCCAGCCGTGGGGAAGCAATACCACAGGAAAAGGGACAGCAATAAACCGAAGACACTATTCACAAGCAACCCATGGGTTAAATCAGCTTTAATGAATGTACCCAGAGAAGAATACAATTAATTGCGACATCTTGAATCTGAATAACATGTCAATTCATTAGATAAGGCATAAACAAGCAAGTCGCTCCAGTAGGATCTGTCCATTAGTGGTGAGAAATCTCCAGCATTATTTCTGCGGCAGAACAGTCCAGATAGGACTATTGAAATCCATTCTGCAGGTCTCCTGAGCTGCTCTGATGTCTGCAATTTTTATACTTGTTAACATTTTGACACCTTTCTCCACACAAGATTAACCCTAACATTATTCTTCCTCTGAATTCTTTATAGTATTGAATGGTTGTTTCTTCATCGACTGCTTAAAAGTATGGATGAGCTATCATATTTAAATCAATATCTTAATTATATCCAGGAATCACCTGTTAAACTTGTCATGGCTGTGCAATGCTTTTCATCTTGTAGATTAAATCTTTATGGCTGGATCTGACTTTTACGTCACCTTTCTTTGGATAAATCTCTAACTGACATCACACACTATCCCTCTTAGTTCCTTACACATATTGGATACATAAATCTCAAAGTTGCAGAAGCACTTCTTTCATGTTGCAGCAAACTAAAAGCTGGCTTCCTTCCTACTAGATACACAGCTATGACACAAAGGTGCTGCTTTGTGTCCCATGAGCTTGATGCTTGCAATGCCTTGCACCTGGAGATGAACCCATGGTCGCTGGATGGTGCACTGTGCAGGACTCTCTGATTTCAGGTGTTGAGAGAAACACGGGAATATCAGCCTAGCGCTTGTATTTCTCATGCTGTTTAAACTGAAGCCAAAGTCTAGATTTCCAAGGCCTACACGGCTTGGCTTGAGATGTTGGAGAGGCTCAAACTGGCAACAAAGATATCGATTCTCCTGGGTTTGGATAACAGCCTTCTTCTGGTACCTGGTCTGCAGGCAGGCCTTATTCTTCCATGGGAGAGTATTTCCATAAAACAGCTTTTGAATCCCACTTGCACAAGAGAGCCAAACCAACTGATGGTAGCTTGGCTGGTTTGAGACAGAATTACCATCTTGGGATTTGCTAGAGGTATGGCCTGGCTGTGGCTGCAGGTCCCCCTGCACTGGGAGGGAGAGGATTGAAAAGTGAGTGCGTCCACATCTCCTCCCTCTGTTGCGTCTTGTGTGGCATCCTTGCAATGCATCTCTCCTCTTAGACATGCCCACTGTGCTTTTAGTGGAGCTAGATTTCTCTGGCTACATATTAGCAGGCTAGCTGTGTATTAAACTTCAAAAACAACTGGGAGCCTATAAATGCAGCTTATAAATAAATACATAAATAAATAAATCAAGCATGTCTTTGTTGCTACTTTAGAAGAGCCCTGGGATCACATTAGCCTGGGTGAAGCATGAAAGAGTGAACAATAAAGGTGAAAAGCAAGCCAGGGTATGTAGGTGGCTAAATGGAATTAAATATGTGATTATGTGATGGGGGGTATGGGTATGAATCACAAACTGTGCTGCCATTTTTAAAATGAGTGCTGCGGTGAAATATACCACACTATCATTTTAAATTACATAAATGGGGCTTAACCTTGTTTCTTTCTATCAATCTTGATTGATTATAACTTTTTAAAGAAGTATTTAATTGTTAGGAATGCATTTTGCTCTGTTTTTCAGAGCGCATTGCTGATGAAGTGTATGATGAGTCACCTAATTGAACAGGGATGTGTGTCATTATATAAAGAGAAAAACAGATTAAAAGTACCACCCAAATGCCAATGTGTATTCTGATTTTGATTACAGTAAATATATTTGATAATATTTTATTTTACTAATAAAAATAATTTAATAGGTTGAAAATTGGTTTGGGCTGGAAGACTAGGGACACTACTTTAAAAACAAACAAACAAAAAACCAGAAAAAATATTCTGGTCTACTAATCCACCAAAAATTTCAATGTCTTCTAGTATGAGAAAGAGAAAAATGTTCCTCTTTTCTCAGCCACTAAAGAATCTGGTATTTCTATAACACCCACTAACAAAAGTTGCTTGGAGAGCAAATGACATTTCCAATACAAGTTCCAGGCAATGAAGCAATGAATGGTTTAAAAAAATGTGAACTGTAGCCCTAAGGTGAAGATGCAGGCCATGCAATCACTTGCGTTATGTGGCTGGGTGTGCACACACCACGGGCGTAGTGCTAAAGGCAGCAGCAAAAACCAGCCCATTATCCTTTTGCTAAATCCCTGCCTGATTATGATGTCAGAGCCATTAATGATAATGAGCCGCTCATATCTCACGAAACGCTGTGGGTAGACATAAAAGCTCTTACGCAGCATTTCCCAGGGAGGCAGGAGGAGCAAGAAAAGCTCTTTTTCCACACAGGGACTAGCGGGCTGGAGAGGGATAGCAGGTGACAAAAGGAGACAACTGCTAACCTGTGCCTGCCCACCCTCCCGCTCACCCCACTGATTTTTACCCAGTTTTTTATCCTGAGGAGTTGCAGCTGGGGGGCCAGGAGTCACCCCAAGCAAGATCTGGTTAGGAGGGTCACCATGAGCCCAGCATATATGGACCTAGCTCCAAGTTGGGCCATAGTCTGGATGGTCTGCTTTCCATCTGCATGAGACAGGCAGCATGCTGGGCCATGCCAGGGCATAATGATCCAGCGTGGAAAGGTCAGATTTCAGTAACACTAAGCTGAGGTTTCTGCAGGACCAGTCTCTGGGCTGTGGAGCAGACCCCCCAGTCTCCCAGCCTGCTAGGCACTCTGCGGGTGACGGGCGCTTCCCTCTTGCGGTGGCATGGACCGAGTCAACTCTGCCTCAGGAAGCATCCAGACTGCAAAAGGCAAAAGGAAACAAAAACTAACAGTGCACAGGACTGGTGTGTGGGTCTCATTTTCCATCTCCTATGGCTCTTTCTCAAGAATTTGTTTTCCTTCTGATAAAGGACCCAGACCTGCCACTCCTCCCACCGCCCTTTCCACCACAGAAATAAATCTCCCAGAGAGTTTCCACTTGCCAGGCTTCAGGCGGACAAGGATCTGGTCTAATATAGCTTGGGCTGCTGTAGACCACTTTTCTATTAATATCTCTCCAGTTACTCCAGGACTTATGTCCCCTCATATTTCTCAGTAAGTTATATTTATATGGTACTTATATGACGCAGCAAGTTTGTAAAAAGCCACAGCTGCATAAACAGAGTCTGTTGGGATCAACTGAAGGAATTCAACCAAGCTCTTCAGTCTGCTTTCAAATCAGACCGTACTTGTACACAGGCTATTGTTTACATGTCATAGAGCAAAACTTACCTTAGAGTATTTTACATTTAATAAGCAGATAAGGAGAAATACAGGTATCCCTGCACAAAACTACACCCATAGCTTGTTTTATACCTGCAACTCCAAAAAGATACTGAACCACCTACAGGAAACATTCAGAAGAGACAAAAGCTGAAAACCATGCTGAAAAATGCATGCAGGGATTTTGGGTGTGTGCAGGTCAGGGTTACATCAGCACAAAGGCATTTGCACACCAACACCTGCACGCAAATGTAGAGGGCCAGTCGTGCACAGGCTTTGTACAGCTCTTGTGGGGCTCTCCTTGTATATCAGTTGGACTTAACGTACAAATATCAGGATCTAACCTTTACATCAGTGATAAACAGTTGCTTGTTTTAGAATGAGCCTAGGTGGATTAGTCAATTAAAAATAATAATAGATTGCCAGCTGCTAATTAGGAAATTAATTAGTCACACAGTAAAGTGTCACTTCTGCATGTAAAGGAGCTGACTTCCACAGTCTTGGAGGAGACTGGCTTTCTGCCAGCACCAGCAAGTATATTCACAGAAAAAATTAACTCTGATTACTGATGAGTACTTTTCCTTTGAATAACAGGAGGTCTGTAACCTCAACAAAATAATGAACTGCAGCTTCTTCATAGAAGAGATCCATCTTCCCTCTTTTGGCAGAAAAGAGTTTCTGTGAGCTTCTAATGATCAATACTAAAAAGGAAATGCACGAGAATAGAATTTTTCAGGGTAAGGAAAGCTAGTCTTTTGTCAATGTAAGAACTTGGCTTAATCTACTTGGTTGTCTGGTGTAGTAAATAGTTGCCTGAGACCACTGCTCTTTGGACAGTAAGTGCAACACTAAAACGGAAGACTCTATCAGTAGCTTGCCACCTGTATCATCCCAAGAGCAAGCTGCATTTAACAAAAATGTCAGCACCCTTAAAGCCTCCTCCTAGCAGCCTTCGCTGTTCTCCAGCTCCCAAAATGGGAGCTGTTCCTCACAGCACAATGGGGAAAGCAACAACTGTGCTTGCCAGTAAGTTAAGAAGTGTGTCTGAAGATAATCAAAGACAGGAACAGACTGTCTCAGTATCAGTAAAATTTTAGGTGGCCCCAGGTTAATTCCCTAGCTAAGAACCAACAAAACCCCATAAAAAGCCATGCTACCGTAAAGGAAGTAGCTCTTAGCAGCTGTGAGGTGCAAGATGCCAAGTACAGGCTGTGTGTGACTACAGGTGTGCTAATTGCAACATTGGGAACGCAAACACAAAGGCCATCATGTTTGAAAGCCCAAGCAAACAGATGCCCTTGTGATGCCAGAGCATCATTACATTAGAATTGTGACATCTCATGTTAGATTTGTGAGATCCGACTGGGATGAAAGACAGCCTTCAGAATTCAGCTAGGCATATATACTACTCATCTGCACCAGAAGCTCACCAGCAGAACAGAGGTGAAGCTCTGCCTCCATCAGTACATGAGCGTACTGTGATGCCGTACACCTAAGCGGGCAGCAAGCACACACGCATGTGCCAGCGGGTACCTCAGAGGAGCTGCTGTGCCTGCCACAGCACCTGTGATCGCCTCCGGTGTGAAATGCTGTAACTGCGGCACTGCAGACAGTAAACTTAGCTTTACTACTGGAATAGGAGTATGGAAATCGTATCTAATTAAAACTGTAGCGGACAGAATACAGGCAGGCAGAATGTAATCCTTCAGTCTGAGATTACAGATAAAAGTGATGGTTCCTTCTCCATCTTCATGGAAAGTCTCAAGGGACAGTGATGCAGCCAGCATCTCCCGTACCACCTCTCAGGTGAAAGCTTGTGCTACAGAGTTATGTGGTGGGCGCAGAGCCAGGACTGGATGGGAGGGAAATATACAATTTGCCATACCTCCAGAACTGTTTTTAAAGCACCCATACTTAATAACACAAACATGGTCCTAGCTCTGGATGGTACGTGTCAAGTGAGACTATCAACCCAGAAAAGCATCAAGAGAGGTGTCTCTTAGAGTTTTCCACAAATCAATTTAAAAGTCGTGTTTAACAAACTTGAATGGCCTACAGAAAAGTACAATTACTACAATTATTCCAGCCATTATTAGAAGAGTGTTGGTTTTTAAATCAAATTTAAGAGCATGATCTGTGAGCAAGTTTCAAAGAACCTCCGTATTCTACTCATGCTGCAGCAACACAAAGCCTTTGTTAATCTTACCGGCATCTTGATACCTGGCGTTGGTGTATATCTGTGCTTTGAAGATGGAAGCATGTGCTGTTAAAGCACCTGCCCTTCGCCTCCACTCCCAGCATACTATCTTGAGCAGTGGCAAAGGATTACCAACTACTTTAGGCCCTAGGACAATAACAGAAAACATGACATCACAGTCTTTCAAGTGGAGGAGGGACAGAGGATGTATCCTGAAAATTTAACAAAAGGAGAGAGATACTGTTGGGCAAAATAAAATCAACCCACTCAATAAATTGTGCTTCTTGTGATATCTTCTGTATGGTAATCGTTGCAGACAAAAACTTACCTGCACACATTATTGTAGCTAAAAGGAAATGTTTCATTTCCAAGTTATTGCCCGATGCTGGCACCAGCTAATTAGAAGACAGGCTAATCCCATGCCCTTTATTTGAGATGTCCTCTCTTTGATCCTCTAGTAAAAGACCAAGAGAACCTGTATTAAAAATAACAGGAGATTAAATTTCCAGCTATCGCAAGCCAGAAGCTACAGTAGTGGATTGAAGAAGAGGAACAGAGATAACACCATGACAGGTGTGGGTTTGCACTAGCCTGACACATTCCTGCCCTCCGAGGCACCTCACAGCGGCAGGCAGAGCAGCTTGCTGCAAGCTGGTTGTTTTAAGACGAGCAGTTCTCTGTCCCTGGAGTGATAAAAGGTCAGGTCATCGTACCGATCAGTGGGACAGCAGTGGGTGCTTACTGTGCCAGTCAGGCAAAATGGCAAACTTAGATGTCAGGGTGACTGGGTAGCAATCTTGAACCCTTTCTGCTGGCTTTGCAAAGCAGGCACTGCCTGTACTGACATAGTAACAAGGTGATAGGTGGCAGCACGTCTGAAAGTTAGCAATGAAGATGAAAACAAGGAAACATAAAGTAATAGCAGTCTCAAGGGTGAGAGGACTACAAGATTACTTTTTGTATTTGGTTAATTTTTTCATTCTCATTTGTAGCCGAGTCCTGGGAGGCTGTAGAACAGCGCTCAGAGAGGTTTCTTGCTTCAACAGGTCTCGTCATTCCTACGGACAGCATTGTGTGTTCACAACTATGTGCGATTTTTCGATAGTATGCCAACTTCGAACAGAAAAAAAATTGGTTAAAAGACGTGCCAAGGTCTCACTAATTCTGTTAGGCTCCCTTGGCACCCTCTGCAGCTAAAGTCTTTGAAATATTTCTTTTATAGCCTATCTTCATGTAAATTCCAGGTAAAGTTCCGCACATGTACCACATGACATTCTTGTCTCTAAACTGGAGAGACATGGATTTGACAGATGGACCTCTCTGTGGATAAGAAGTTGTCTGTATGGCCACAGTCAAAGAGTTGCGGTCAACAGCTCGATGTCCAAGTGGGGACCAGTGATGAGTGCTGCTCCTCAGGGGTCGGCACTGGGATCAGCACTGTTTAACATCTTTGTTGGTGACAGGGACAGTGGGATAGAGTGCACCCACAGCAAGTTCACCAGTGACACCAAGCTGTGTGGTGTGGTTGGCACACTGTAGGGAAGGGGAAGGGATGCACCTCATGGAGCTCAACAAGGCTAAGTGCAAGGTCCTGCACATGGGTTGGGGCAAACCCAAGCACAGACACAGGCTGGGTGGAGAATGGACTGAGCAGAGCAGCCCTGAGGAAAAGGGCTTGGGGATGTTGGTTGCTGAGAAGCTCAACATGACCCAGCAATGTTTGCTTGCAGCCCAGAAAGCCATCTGCATCGTGGGCTGCATCAAAAGAAGTGTGGCCGGCAAGTCAAGGGAGGTGATTCTGCCCCTCTGCTCTGTTCTCGTGAGACCTCACCCACAGCTCTGCATCCAGCTCTGAAGACCTCAACATAAGAAGGATGTGGACTTGTTGGAGCGAGTCCAGAGGAGGGCCATGAAGACGATCAGAGGGCTGGAGCATCTCTCCTATAAGGACAGGCTGAGAGAGCTGGGGTAGTTATAGCCTGGAGAAGACTCCAGGAAGACCCTTTTGTAGTCTTTCAACACTTAAAGGAGGTTTGTAAGAAAGATGGGGACAGACTTTTTTAGTAGTAACAGGATAAGGGGTAATGGTTTTGAAACAGAAGAGGTAGATTTAGCCTAGATATAAGGAAGACATATTTTAAAGTGAGGGTGGTAGAACACTGGAACAGGTTGCCCAGAGAGGTGGTGGATGCCCCATCCCTGGAAACGTTCAAGGCCAGGTTGGATGAGGCTGTGAGCAACCCGATCTGTTTGGAGATGTCCCTGCTCCTTGCAGGGGGGCTGGACTAGATGGCCTTTAAAGATCCCTTCCAACCCCAACTATTCTATGATTCTAAGTTGTGACTGAAGTATCATGACTCTGCAGCATTTTATAGACCTGTGAGTTCTCTGCCTAGAACCGAAAGGGTCAGTGTAGTCTATGGCGAAACCTTGGCTGTGGAGGACATAGACAATGTTTTTCTGTTGATAGCCCTTTGTGATAACTTGGTGGTTACAGTCTCTTAATAAATATTACTTTAACTGTATAGCTCTCCAGTTCTGTCCCCAAAACAAGGGAGCTCCAACTCAAACCACTGCCCAAAGCCCGTATTGTACAAGCAAGGCATCCCACGGCAGAGCTGTGGGGTCCGAAGTGAGACTCTAGCAGTGCTGTGGGGAAAAGACATGTCGTGGTTTCATCCCTTGCTGTTCCAAACCAGTCCCTTGCACTGGTAGGACTTAGGACTGTTGCTGTTCAAGACTAGTAAGGAGGTGGTAAATCTTTACATCCATAGTACTGGCTGGGATCAAGACACAGACAGGCTTAAGGGCAAAGTGAGTCTGGGCATGATGAAAGGAAACATTTCAGAAAGTGTTGTACGCCTTACAGCAATGTTCGGGTATGATGGTCCATTCTCAGCATCCAGCAGAAACACAGGCAAACTGCACGTTTTGCAGGAGTGCCACAAGGTCTCTTTTCTCACCAGGTGGATCAGCTGCCAGCTCCAACCCTCGTAGGCCAGTCGTAGCACAAACAATACAGCTGGTCACACAGATGTCAAATGGCACATACAGATAACTGAACGAAGCTGGAGTCACACTGCCAGCGAGGCAGCACAGGCATGAATGTCCCATTCACCGGCTGGATGGCACTGGAGATGAGGCCTGGAGCCCTGCACGTTTGCAGCCATGTGATGTGCAGAACTGTTAGCTGCCTGGGCAAAATCTGAGACAGCAAGAACCTTACCGACCTTTAAGCAAGGCTGAGCTGTTTTCCAGACACAGGTTGGCATGCCCTGCAGGGTCATCCGAGGCTACCCAGCTATTTTGCTTGCCAAGCAGATAGCTTGAAATGTATTTCTGAACATGCAGTGCCTGAGATGATGACCAAGTGAGTCCAGAAACTTTTCTCCTTTTGCTGTAGAGCATTTGCATGCTTTCCAGTTAATCTAATTTTGTTCGATTAATTCTTAGGCACAACTGGTTGGACTTTTTCAGGCAGCAGGATCAGTCCCACAAAGTTAAATACGTCAGCTCTTGCAATCATCCCTTGTCTTTTGAAAAAACACAGTAAAGCTATGACCTTCTCATGCAACTAACAAACATACCGAACATCCTTCACCCACTCAGAGCAACACGGATACAGAGCCCGACAGCTCTGCTCCTGACTTGCGTCCTTGTGTCTCCTTCATGCTGCCCAAACTGTAATTTTAATCAGTCGACAAATTGGTTTTAGGTTTTGTTTTCAAAATGCCAAAAATCTGTTGAGGTCCCTATGCTGTCATGTAAAGAAAATAATACAACCGTGCTTTGCTTCCATGTTCTCTGTGAGCCCTGGTGAGGCACAGGTGATCAAGATCAATCTTTCAAACACGGTAAGAAAGCCAGGGTTCTGCAGAATCCCTGCACAGGATCTTGTGCGTGTTTGGGGTACACTTTCTGCAGAGAGGTACTGCAGGGCTGGGCATTAATGCTGGTCAGAAAATAGTTGGTTTCAATAGTTACGTAAATAACATATTTTTGGCAGAGTCTCGAACATTTCACATTACCAGTACTCCCAAGTACCTTGCAGAAAATCTGTTTTGTGTGCTCCATCCTCCCATTCCGCCTTAGTTTACAAAGTCTGAGTAAAATTGTATCTCCGGTCATGTACCACCTCTCCCCTCCCTTTCCTCTGCTTTGCACCAAAAGGACACTCAGACCACATTGGAGCATTTTGTTTGTCTGATGGAGATGCTTTCTTCAGCTACATTTTTTTCCGTTGAAACTACCAGCCCTATCTTGAGCTTAAACACAATTTCAATCAATTTTAAATGGCATGTTGGCCTTCTGTTTTCCCTGTAGGCAAATAAATTTTCCCATAAAACCACACATTAGCTAGACAAAAACTTTTTTCCAATATGCTTCCAATGCCTTTTGCTCTGGTTGATAGAAGATTACGCTGAATAAGGGATTTCTGTTTATGCAAGCTCTCCTACCATGCAGGAACCCAAGTAATTGCCTTGTCACTCTCTTTGTAATAAAGAACTCACAGCAGAGGACAAGAATAACTCCCACATATTAAAAAAAAAAAAAAAATCGAAAAGCAATATGTCACAAAACTGAAAGAGATAGACAAGATTTTCTCAGACATGCAACAGCTTCAAGAGTCCCAGACCCCAGCTGCAGTGGAGATGCAGGCAGACTCTCTCCCCAGCAGAACAATATGTGCAACCTCTGGAGAAAGCAAAAGATGGAAGCTGGGGACTTCTGGCACCAAGAGGAAGGCTCCTTAAGGCTGAAGAGGAGCTGGGCATGTTTTCAAGAGAAGCATCTGGGCCAACTGACTCTGAACCATGCAAGACCACCACGAGGAAGCAGTGAGTGACAGTAGTGGGTGCCTCTCTGCTGTGGTGGACAGAGACACCCACCCGCCAACCTAACCTGTTGTCTACAGAAGTTTGCTGCTTGCTGGGGTGCCCGGATCTGGGATGTTATGGGGAGACCACAGAGGCTTGCATGATCCTCTGACTAGATGTTCTTACAGGTGGGCACCAATGACACTCCTGGGGCAGTCTGAAGAGTATCAAAGGTGACTACAGAGCTCTGGGAGTGACAGGGGGATGGGAGACCAGGTGGGGTTCTCACTCCTGTCAGAGAGGGTAGAGGGTGTGAGGGCACTGATACTGCCTGTCAGCAACGGTTGCAGAGCTGGCATCAGCAACAGGGTTTGCTTTTGGACTATGGGACTCCATTTGGTGATCAGCATCTGCTTGGGAGAGATGGGATCCACCCCACTAAGTGGGACAAATGTATCTTTGCCAGAAGAATGGCTGCCTTATTGAAGAGAAAAAAAATGCTACTAAAATCTTTGGTCAAAGATATAAATACCTATTTAGATTAACAAATACTATTTCTGAGAAATAAGAAAGATTTTTTTTTTTTGCAGCACAGAGGGCTGAATGCTAAACTAAACACCATGAAAAACAAAGTCCACTGTTATTAAATCTGGTGGAAACTCCCCAGACAGCACTGGCACATATACACTGTGGTGTGACATGGAGGATGGACGTGATTTGATGTTTCAAAGGCTGGAGTCTGAGGACCAGAGGAAATGTCCCTGACTCCCATTCAGATGTTCGTGCATGCAGTCCCTGGTACTGCACCTGGTGGGTGTCCAGGGGATGGAGGGACCCCTGCTTGAGGCAGGCACCTTCTCCCTATGCACAGGACTTCTTGCAGAGTTTGTCCTTGTGTCCTTCTCTTCCTTGGTGTGGGTCCTGCACTGAGAGCTTCCAACTTGTCCAAAAAAACGGGAGCAGATAGATGAATGTACCCGCCACAGGGTATGTTTGCAGGGTGGCACCTGCATCCGACGGCCCCAGACCTTAACCTAAGGCATCTCGACAGGCAAGGAATAAAACCTCTGCTTGTGCGATGGCTCTAAACAGCTGCTCTGCCTTTCCACGAAGGGCACTGGCACCCCGCCCGTCCAGGAACCGTTGGCACCTCTGGCATGTCCAGCATGCTGTAGCAGCATGGTGGTTCATGCACGCTGAGCAAGCCACCGTGCCCCAGGAGCCACCTGCCACATCGTCTGGCACCTCTCCCTCAGCACAGCAGGTTTTCACGCTCTCTGAAGCTAAACTGGTTGAGCCCTTAATAATAAAAGTGACAGCTAATGCATTCACTACCCTTTTTGGGGGTGGGGGGTCAGCGCTGAGCAATGGTACTTGCAAATTAACATCTTTGAGAAAACACCAGCCACTATGCTCAGTCTTCTCCAGCCAGCATGGGGTCCTGGCCTCGCATCTCAAGTCCTACCAGGATTTCTGCTCCTTCCTACTCCTCTAACATGGATACACTTATGGCTTTACATAAGAGAGGTAACATTAAAAAAAAAAAGAAATGTGAAAAAAAGAGTTTACATGACAAATTATTGTTTGATGAAATTCTGGTCTAGCAATAAAAAAGAAAAGATAATGTCACAACTGATATCTAGTATTTTGCATAATATTAGTAACATAGCATAATCCAAGTAATGCTATTATTACTATCAAGAGTGACTAATTAGATATGTAGAAATAGCTTTTCTCATCTCCAGCTTCCTAAAATACCCCTTTTTTTTCAGATTTTTAATTTTCGGTACTGAACACGTAAGGCACAGTTTGACAGCTAAGAGGACTGCTTGTCAGTGAAGACTGCATGACTTTTGCAGAGCTGTGGGTATGACAGAGAAGGTATTCTGCAACTTGTGTCCCCAGACCATGTTTGTGCAGCACCAAGGGGACTGAGCCCTCCTAGCTTAAGGTTTGTGACTGCTGCCAAAATGCAAATATGAAGTCACTAAGCTGCATGAGCCCCTCAGGAGCAACAGCCTCAGGGCCCCCATGGCACAAGGGCACTGTACAAGCAGGCAGTAGCACCAACATCAAAGGCGATGTCTTGGTGGTTAATTGTTAACAGTGGGAGCCGTCTCTTCTATCGTGTCTCTGCTCGCAGGGTCTCCCAGGGCAGGCCAGAAAACCCCTGCTCACTTTTGCTTGCTTTGGGAGGTATGAAATGAGAGGGTGAATCCTAGAGAAAAGAAAGGCTCAGCAGGTATGAAGTGAAACAAGTCCATTGATTTCAACAGAACTGCACCAGTTTTTTACCAGTAGACTGATCCTCTCAGTGTCTCATCCATTGTAACCCTGCAGGGCTGGTGTTGTTAGCAGTGTTGTTAGCAGTGTTGTCGAAATTTCTAATAACAAACAGAAAGAAGTGTGCACCTGGACTTGTGCAAGGCATTTGACAAGATCCTGCATGACATGTTTGTCTCTAAACTGGAGACATGGATGTGACAGATGGACCACTCTGTGGATAAGGAATTGGCTGGGTGGTTGTACTCGAAAGATGTGTGATCAACGACTCAATGTCCAAATAGAAACTGGTGACAAGTGGCATTCCTCAGGGTCAGTACTGGGACTGTCCTTGTTCAACGTCTTTGTCAGCGACATGGCCAGTGGGATAGAGTGCACCCATAGCACCCACTGATGACACCAAGCTGTGTGGTGCCATAAATATGCTGGAGGGAAGGGATACCATCCAGAGGGACCTTGACAGGCTGGAAAGGTGGGCCTGTGCAAACGTCATGGAGCTCGACAAGGCTAAGTGCAAGGTCCTGCACATGGGTTGGGGCAAACCTAAGCACAGACACAGGCTGGGTGGAGAAGGGACTGAAAGCAGCCCTGAGGAGATGGACTTGGGATGTTGGTTGCTGAGAAGCTCAATTTGAGCCAATTGAATCCTGGGCTGCATCAAGAGGAGTGTGCCCAGCAGGTCAAGGGAGGTGATTCTGCCCCTCTACTCCACTCTCATAAGACCCCACCTGGAGTACTGCATCCAGCTCTGGAGGGTCTCAGCATAAGAAGGACGTGGACCTGTTGGAGTAAGTTCAGAGGAGGGCTATGGAGATGATGAAAGGGCTGGAGCACCTCTCCTAGGAGGACAGGCTGAGAGAGTTGGGACTGTTCAGTCTGGAGAACAGAAGGCTCCAGCGAGACCTTATAGAAGTCTTCCAGTACCTAAAGGGGGCCTACAAGACTGGGTTGGGACTTTTAACAAAGGCATGTAAAGACAGGACAAGGGGTAATAGCTTTAAACTGAAGAGAGTAGGTTTAGATCAGATATTAAGAAGAAATTCTTCACTATGAGGGTGGTGAGGCACTGGAACATGTTGCCCAGGGAGGCTGTGGATGCTTCATCCTTGGAAGTCGTCATGGCCAGGTTGGATGGGGCTTTGAGCAACCTGGTCTAGTGGAAGGAGTCTCTGTCCATGGTAGGGCGGCCAGAACCAAATGATCTTTAAGATCCCTTCCAATCCAAACCATCCTATGATTCCATGACTTTTAAAGATGTGTATATATGACTATAAACTGACGACAGGAAACGGGGGGCAGCAGAAAAGAAAGAGATCTGACAAAAATTCCCAGGCTTCGAATTCCCTAGCTTTTTTCCCCAACTTTTACTGACAACATTTTTCTGATGCCTTTTTTTTTTTTTTTTTTTTTAAAGTGACAATAGATTAATTATGGCTGTCACTGCAACAGGTAATTGTTATGCTGTATGCGCTGAGGAATGGGAAAGTAGTGGGTGACAAAATTGTGCTGCTGTGCATAATTGTGGACTGGAGCAGAGCAACTTTGCTGGAAAGCTGCAGTGGGTCTGAAAATGCCCTGCTCCTTCCCCTCTCCACCATCCATTGGGGGTGCTTCAGGATTCTCCCAAACCCTCACCAAAGCCCTGCCTAAAAAGTAACTTTCACATGACATCCCTCACAATACAAAAATGAAAAGCCTCCTAAACCATCTGCTAATGGTGTCAATTATTTCCTTGCTCTGTAGCGGTAATTATTAATGACTTAAACACATTCAGCATTTTGGATAAGCTGAGCACTGGGTATCAATTTCTGTTCCTCCCTGCAGCAGTTATGAACTCTTTCCCGCTACATCCACTAGTTTTATCAGGAGCGTTACTCACATGCTGCAGCAGAGAGAAAAATTATTAAGGGCTGTTTTCCCCTCCCTTCCTGAGATTTGTTTTTAAATACAGGTTAAAGTTGTCTTCCCCCAAAGGCACCACACTCTGCTTTTGGCTGACTCAGCCATTACTGGTAGCAGCAGCTGTCAGAAAGTTCACCTCGGTTTTAACCCTTTAGATTTTAAAGTTTTGTCAAAGGCATTCAGTGCAACAAATTACTGCAATTTAGTACAACAAATAGGTGCCTGTTTTGTATATTTCATGAGTACGCAATACCACATCTCATACCCCTCTCCTTTTAGTGTATAAAAATTGTTTTAGTGAATTGCAGGTAGAAAAAGATTATCTAAAATTTAACTTTTAACTTTACCGGCCAGTCTCTTCCTGCATGATGGTAAAGTTTATTCTTGGAAGGTGTCATGCTGACTCCAGTCATGTTTATTTGCCTGGGCAAAAAGCACCCAGTTAAGGGTGACCAGGACTCCATCCCTGGGTTGCTGCCTCTGTGGCTATTTGTTTTTGCACTGAGGATGAAGCTTCTGGATGTTTGAAGGACATATTGCAGGTTAAGGAGCCAGCCATTTAATTGTTACCCTCGCTTAATTTTCCCACAGTCCTGTGAAAAATAATAGGACTTATTTTCACTTGTCATATGGAAAAAAAATGAAGGACTACCCGTGGCTTGCCAGTACAGACCCTTTTGCATCTGCTGCACTGAGAAGAACAGATTTCAGCTTTATGCAATACTTTTGTTTCACACTATTTACAAAATGATAATAAGTAAGTTCAGTGTAATGGCTCTAAAGGCCAGGTAATGCAGGTAAAGGTAATGCAGGCTGCTTCCCCGAATAAAGAAAATTCAGCTGTAAAGCAGCATCTTCTTGAAACAAACCAAGAATTATTAGTCTTCATGATCACTTTTGCTGCTTCCCACTGTGAGCTTCTTTTCCCAGCGATGCTGAGCTCAGATACTGGGGAGTGAGCTCGCTCCCTCCTCCCCGGCAGTGCCATGTGCCCGCAGGAGAGAGCCTGTATGAGACCCTCAGCCCCCCTCTCCTTTCACACAGGCAGCCTGCTTTCCAGAGTCAAATAAAAACTACAGCCTTTTCTGTTTCTTATCCCAAATCCTGCTACAATGAAGGAGGTGAAAACACTTAGGCAGGGCCGGACTGCTCTCTGGGCTTGGACCTGGATCTGGAGATGAAGACAGTGTGTTCTGCACCCCACAGAGGGTCTCTGGTGTCAGCCCTGGGTACATGTCCTGAAGCTCTGCCCTGCTCTGCAGGCTGCCATCTGAGCCAGCGACCAGTGCCACTCAGTTGCCACACCTGCCTGGGACAAAATGAGCACATTTAAGCAACAGCCTGTTTGGTTTTGTTTCCATCATGCTGAATACATCCTCCTGCTGTCGGTGCGGGTACAGCATGGTCCTCAGCAGCGCTTGGACCTCTTCCATCCTGTAAACCCTCTGTTGCTGAAGCTGCCTTGATTAAGTTTTCTTATCATATGAAAATAGCTATTCCTGTACTCACAATGCCAGATGTTACCGCAGCTTTGGGAGCCCCTCTTGCTTAGCTAGCTCCCATCTGCACCAAACCCTGCCTCTGGCTGAGCATCTCTGTAAGCCCCTACTCTGTGACACTTCTGGTTGCAACCATTGCTGCCCTGAAACTTTCAGCACAGCATGCTGTCAAGCAGGAAGAGGACACACACATTTTTCTTGGGTCCAGAAACATCTCTGGCAGATTCCATAACGCCAGCTTGCAATGCCAGTAAAGCCAGCATTTTTCTCCCTTGGGACAGCTGCGGTGTGTCATGTTAGCACCACTGCCACTTCCCTGGTCTGCAGAGGAGGGTCCCTACTACATTCTACAGAGTGGTTCAAAAGCCGATAAAAACAAGAATTTTAGTGAAATCCTACAGGACTTCCCTATATATGTAATTTCTGGTGTGTTCAAAACGTCTGCCTGGCTCCCAAACCTGTGGATAGATAACATCATACAATGGAATGTGTGGTAGCTTTATTTTTGGTGGCTTTAATCAACACTGCTTTAAATATATTGAGCAGCACATAGCGATGATGCTCATAAGCAAGCATAGTCCTCTGAGTCTGAGAATACATCTGCCTCACTGCACATCCTAATCCGGTGTTCGTTAATGACAGTGAAGCTTTGGTGGAAAAGGTCAGCGAATAACTGCACAGCTCAGAAAATTCACACATCCTGATCCCAGTCCTTCAGCTTCTCTCTTCCCCATGCTACGCACGGTTTGTCCCCAGACAGGAGCATGTTACCGCTCCGCACCTCCTGTTACTGCTGTTCTCAAATAAGAGCAAAATAGCCTCCCTCTTGCTTAATTGAGCTTGGCTCCTATGACGTTGAGTATGTCTCATTTTGTCAGAGTGTTTATAATTATTGGCATTCATTTTATTAGGAATAAAGCTTTGAAATAAAATCAATGCATTCCTTGTGCAAGAAGCAGTAAAGTTGTTTTGGACAGAATGGTGGGTTTTTTTCTGCAGCCCACACTTCTTTCCAGCTGTGAAAGTCCCCTCGGATGCTGCAGACTATGAAAGCAGCAGTTACAGAGGAGGTGGGAGAGAAGAAGGAATAAACCTCTGCATCGTGAAACACGAGATGGGGAGTGTTTCTCCTCCATTATGTGGATTGCTTACCATCTCAGCTCATGAGATCACTGTGCAGGTGCTTGGGTATTTACAGGGAAAGGTGAGTAACTACATGAAGAGTGTGAGCACACAGGTGACAGTGCAGGCATGACAAGTGAGAAGGGCATTTCCTACCCACTCTCAGTATTCAATCCGGAATCTCACCTTATTCACGACAAAGCAAGGGATTAAATAATGACAGTATAGTTTTCATTCTTTTTAAACAAAAAGATAAAATAAGAGTACATTTTTACTTGTCACAGATGTGACAAGTAACACAACCTGAATGTTGCTCTAAAGGTCAAAAAATAAGAGCAACTAAAAAGAGCTCAAGATTTATTTTAATCTCCTGATGTTTTTTTTTTTTTTCTAGCTAATTATACTATTCTGCTGGGTCCTGAAATTTTTAAACATCTGGGATCAGCAGTGCTCATATGCACCTGTCACAAGGCTCTGCTACCACTCATCTGTCTCCTTCAGGCTTTGCTCACGGGTCAGTTCCTGCAAAGATGCTCATGTCAGAGTGGAAAGCGAGGCAACTGAGTTCACATGCAGCCTCCGGCTCTGCTTACATCTCTTCGGGAACCAAGTGAGGAGAGATGTAGCAAGAACAGTGCAGAAGGCGTCTTGGCTCCCTGGGTTCATCTCTCCTGCTGCAGCAGCAATGGTGCCTTGAAGCAGCACCGACGATGTGTCTTCTCACTGTGCAAAGGTGCTGCAGGCCTGCTGGCATCCTCAGAGGCATTTCTGCCAGGTTTTCTTCTGGATTCCTATGGTCAACAGCTGACAGACAAGTACTTCAAAGGCTGATGGCCTGCACTTCATACCAGGATCTCAGCACACACCTTGGACTATACCGTCAGATGTGGTGGACTATAGAAATGAAAAAAATGATGACACAGCTGAGATCATCTTCAATTGAGGGCCATTTGTCCTTTCTCCTGGCTGCAGAAGTGAGAGAAAGGGCTGAATGATGACAAGAAATGGTTGGAAACACCCTGAAAAAAGGTAAATTGTCTTCTGCAGAAGTGAGACCTCCTGCTATATCTATTCAAAGTGTACTGGGACACAAAAAGCCATCCCCCAGGTCTTGAAACCACTCACCTCGAGAGGAGTGCCAGAATGGTCTGGTCTCAAACGAACTCCGGCTGGCCACCTCGGGGTGAACCTGGTGCTCTTCTCAGAAACGAATGATCTCTTCTCTGCAATACAGTAAACATTAACAGGAGTTTCTCGGTCATACCGTTCCGTAGGTATTATTTTTTTAAAAGTAGAGATTGCCAGCTTCTGTCACTGAGCGCTACACACCCAGGAGCAAGCAGACTTGATCCCAGCACAGGCTGTCAAAATGGATCTTTGCAACAGGTGATTTTTTGACTCTAAGTCATACAGTGACTAAACCAATCAAATTCCATGGGGTAACTATTAACTGGTTTTGTTTAACTTCACATTTTGGTGCAGCTTTTAGGTGTCAGCATCCACCACAGCTGCTGGAGCTGGTCACTGGACTGAGTACTGACCAAGGAAGTCCTGGCTGTGCAGTGTGGGACCTCTGTTTTATTCTTCTGCAAATAAAGTAGAAACTAGCCTAGATCAGCAAAAATCCTCAATTGTCAGACATCTCTCCCTCCCAGAATAATGGGATTTACTTTAAAGTCATTAGAATTGGAAAGGTTTATTCCATCTCCGCATAAATTCCCACACCTCAGTAGATGCTCAGGTATCCCTCACACTGGGGAGGTCCAGCAATTAATGGCCTTAGCTTGCAAGCAGAGAGTCAGACTGCCACTTTGTCACCTGCTATGGTTTGTCTGTAAGGCTGCAGCCTTCCTCAGGGTCTGCACGACTCCTCGTGGTCTGGATGGACTATGCACAGAGGTACACTGCTCCAGCACCAGTGTCAGGGGTACTGACCATCCTCCCGCTGAAGCCAGGGCAATTTTTGTGCCTACAGAGATATTACATTTATATTTAGATCTGCTTAGCCTTGTCTTCTGCTCTCTGCTTGAGAGTAGTATATGCACATATCTGCATATGCACAGGTACATGTATGCATTTAAACTTGCAGGGTCTGTCTAGACCCAAAACTAGACAGCTCTAGTCCTGTCCAACAGGTGACACCATGAAAAGCCACGATGTACTTGGCAAGCTGGACTCTCAGTAGACTATCATCTCTTCCCTGGACCTGCAAATCTATCTATGGTAAATTTGAAACATCTAGGGCAATCTCAGGTATTCTGCAGAGCTCATGGGTGCATGTACGCAGTCCTACATGCACAGCAAGTGCATGATGTGGGGCACTACCAAAGCACAACACCCCAAAACAAGGAATATACCTCTCTCTTACACTGATTATCATAAAGATTTTACATTTTTTCTTGTTTCCCTTTTTCCCTAAGTCTGGAAATAAGACATGGAGACTAATACACAGCTTCTGGGCCCCATTTTGGCCCCTTTCCACTATGCTTTAGGGTTTATCTGCACTTTGTTATTCATCAAAATAGCAACTCTAGATAACAATGCTGGCTTTATATACATATATATAAAGCAAGCAGCAGAACAAAAACCATTATGCAGGCTTTGCTTGGCTACTTAAAACAGATAAAAAGGAACCAGTTACCCATACCATTTGCCTAAAAGTTTCTTCCCATTTTCACTCATAACACGAGCACCCTTCTGCAATGCAAAGCTGCAAACAGAAACGTTTTTCTTATCACTTCAGCAGTTCTCATTTCTGGGTGGCAGCAGGTAAACTGTAGTGAAAAAACAAGGGGACATTTTCCTTTTGGGGTTCTTTTGAGATTACTGGATAGTATTTCGGTATTTTCACTCCAGTTCATCTCATTTTTTGCCTAACCACCTAATTACAATTTCCTTCTTATTAGTGGCAGGCATGAACTAGCAACCTGCACGAAAATATGTCCAGTCTCAAGCTGTTTGCAATTAATATCTCATCTTGAGAAATGACCCAAGTTTTTGGAGACAAATAATTGGCCTGTGAGTCATCCCTGTGATTTTAAAGGTCCAAAATTACACCTGCAGACAAAAACCCTGTTAAGAGCTTGGGTGCTTGAGACGAGGATCTATATTTTGCAGTATGGGCTCCATTTTGACATTTTGAATATTCTTACACTGCCTTGTCTGAGTGAGAAAATAAGTTCCTTGGACAAGTAAAATGGTACGGATAATTTGGTTTAGCTTTTTACAAGATGAGTTGCCCGTGTATGTTCTCTGTTTCCTTGGATACTAGAGATTTCATGCCACAGTTCAGCCACACATACATTTTCTATTCCATTACAGCACCTGGAATATGAATGAAAAATTCTAAGAAATGTTTAGAGAAGAGCAGGACTGCAGGTGTAAGCTCAAGAAGGAAACTTTTAAACAAGATTAGACAGAAGTGGACAAGAAAGCAGAAAGCAGAAAGTTCATCATCTGCACAGGCTTCTCAGTAGTGCTCTCCCCTGCTTTTCTAAGCAGGTAAGAATTGCATGTGAATATTCTCTGTCCTTCACCATTCTGAAGCTGCAGTTTGTTTTGCTTTTGGTATCCACCTGACTGATAACTCAAAATATAACGAATTAGACTATGTGCATAGTTTGGATTAAAGGCTAGTCCAGTGCATTTTCAAACCAGTTTTCAGTTTGCACAATCATAACTGCGTGATAAAAATCAGAAGCTCCATCCTGAAAGCTACACTTATATGCGCAGATTGATTTACTAATCCTAGAAACCACTTCACAGACAAATTCACTCTTTCCATTCACTCGTGCAATTATTCAATCTCTGAATATTTGCCTAGCTTTTTTAAAGTTTTTCGCAAGTGATCAATATCTTCCCAAAAATGGACACATTACTGACTAATTCCAAGTTAGTTGATAATAATAATAATAAAGCTGGTTTAAATAGTCTTACAAAATTTCACCAGATTTCACCATTTCTCTCTGTAAGGAGAATTGTTTAGTCTTGATGAAAGGGCAGGGAAGACCTAGGAAAGACCTAGGAAAGCCTGGTGAGTACTTTCCAAAGAGTTCTTCCATCTTTAGGTAGTGGTTTCTTTGTGTTTAGTAAACCTAGATGGATTTCTCCTGTGACTTTGTTGAGCTGTTCTGAAAACTCGAACAACTTTTATCATTTACAGAGTCTTGCAGCATGGAGTGATACGAGTTAGTTGTGTGTTTTGTGAAGAGCCACCTCCTTGTGTTGGTCTGGAACTTACCTATGTTTATTTCAGTCAATGTCCCCAAGGTCTTGTGTTGGAAGGGTTAACTCCTTCAAGTCACTCACAATTTGACAGACCCTTGAGTTCTGCACTTTCCAGACTGAAGCTTTTTAAATTGTTCAAATTTTTATCATAGGAAAGCTGTTCTCTAGCTTCAAAAATGTTGCCATTCTTCTCAGTAACTTCCGAATTCTTTGACTTTTTCTGAGCTGTTTCAAACCAAATGCAGTGTCCAAGATGCACAGACATCATAGATACACATACAGTGGCATAATGGCATTTCCTGTTTAGTTCTTTACCATTTTCTGAACAATTTGGATGTTCCTTCACTTCTCTGGCAATTGCGGAGAACTCAGTTGTTTTCACTGGATGCACCTCACCTTCTACAAACCCCTTCCTTTTCCTGTTGCCAAAAAAAGCGGAGACACAGCTCCTAATTTAACTGCCTCACTTCAGTCTCTAAATTAATGTGACAAATTAGGTATTTAAACCCTGTTTAAGAGAAACTGAATGAGAATTTTAGGCAGAATATAGCAGAACCTCATTATTTACTTTCAAATCCTTGCAACACACTGAATATTCTGTGCTGTTCTCTGAACACTTTTGTTTTCTCTTCCAAATGCTAGTTCAGATGCACAAAGCTTTCTCTCCACCTCTGCATTTCCAGCTTCCCTCAGAGGGAGGGGAACGTGTGCGAGCTGCGGGGTGCCAAGGCTCTGCACTAGTCATGGAATGGGGAAAGCAAAATGCCATTACAGGTGACGCAGGATCTCACTAAAGTGGTGAGGTATATCTTACCTCCTTTTTCACGTCAGTGATGGTTGATGCTTGGTGTCAATGGAGTCCAGCACTGACACCTGCATATCGTTTAAGCCACGTCAGGATTTCACTGACACTGGAGGATATCCCCTTGGACGCAGTTTGGCAGATTTGGAGCCAGAACATCTGCCTAATGGGGGCAAAGGCCAGCGCGAATCAAGCTATCATAGTGAAAGGCCCTGGCAAATCTTCCTAGCTGGATTCCCAACGTGTTCTTCCCCACACTGTAGGAAAGTGGGCTGGGAGGGGCTCATCACCCAGTAGGGCAGGTCTTTTTTTTTCCAAAAGGCATCAAGCCTTGGAACAGCTTGCAGGGTAGTAATATCCTAGAAAATGCGTTAGACATCACTTTCCAACTAGGCTTTCAAACTTTATTTTCACCAGTTTTACCACAGAAGAAGCCCTAACAAGTATGATGGCTCCTGCTGCACTAGAAGAACGCTGACTTGCAGTTGGGAAGGTTTCCTGCATTTGGAAGCCTGTTTAAAGGCAAAATCATTAACTCCCAGGAGAGTGGCTTGCTTCATGACTAATGCTCAGCACAGTTAAATGGCACACCTAGAGTTCTTGGCAAAGCAACAGATGGTGTTTTCAAGCATTGTAGATGTTTCATTGCATATCTTTCCCACTCTGTTACCTCGCGAGACTTGAGAGCACCTCTTTGCTCTGTTTATCATTGCTGTGCTAGTCTTTTTTACCTTTTTTTTTTTTAAAAATGTTAACTATTTATGCTATTCACACTAGAAATTCATAGTAAAAGATAGATATACCTGTGTGTGCATAATTTTGGGATTTCTTGTAATTATGACTCCAAACTATACAAACGATTTTTGATGCCACACTCTGCCACTACTTTCCATCATATTGTATGTGCTATTCATGAGTCAGGGACCCTTCATGCAAAGCTAGAAACTCAATGCACTTTTTGACTGCTTGGCATGCATCCTTTGGAACAACAGCATTTTCATTTGCACAAGTAGCCCTTACATAAATAAGCACGGTTCAGAGGCAGGCAGCAAGATACATACACACAGAGCAATAAAGCCCACTCATGCCAGGGGAGCTTACCAGTTAGCATAGTGTGTTTATTCAGGGAAACACATTTGTCCTCTCTGGAAAAGCCATTGTGATATTTTCTCCAGAGTCTAATGAGCCAGTCCCAGAACAATCCTTGTGAGTCATCAGTTTCCATTTGCACAAACCTGGTGTTAAATGAAATGAGGCAGATCATCTGTTTACGTTCATAGGACTGATGCTAGAGTGAAAGGCAGTGTTTCGGGGGGCGGGGAGGGGCCTTCGGGGGGGCAACTGCACTAACCTGGACTGCCGAGAATGGAGGTGGACTCGCCAGGGAAGCTGGCTATATTGTGAGTTCTCTTCCCAAATTTGTGTCCCATTAATTTCTTGACTACACGCTGAGGAACAAGGAAGGAGGGTTTTTTGCTGGGGTCTTCTTGAATCTACTAAACTTTCCATCCTCTGAATATCTAAGAGAAGAGTTTGTCATATAAACCAAAGAGGAGTCTGTGACAGCAGTACTAATGTTAACAGGCATGCTGCCCTGGAGAAAATGAGGACTTCTGTTTTTTTAATCCAGTAAGAAATCTGGCATGAAAAATGTAAATACATGTAGGGCACTGCTCTCCACTGTAAACTGGCTGCTCCACCCTGGTTCAGCAATGTCACCCAGCTCACAGCAGCAGCGTGGCATCTCACATGCAGAGAGCCCTGGCTTCACTTTTGCCTTTGCCTTGCTCCCTGTAGAGATCATTTCACAGACAGGGGCCAGAATCAAGGCCTGATGCTTGACCAAAGTTCATTTTCTGCTCAGGCAACACTTTATGTCAACCACTTGCTTCACTCACTAGACAAGCTTGGCAAATGATGTCATACAATCAAAGCAAGATAAATTGGGCAATGGCATTTGCCGATGCACAATCTATCTGATAAACATGTATTTGTACTTGTGTGAAGCTCACTTTCTGCAAAGCTGAGCTTCATAGCGTAATGATACTTCATTTTCCCATCTCACAGGCACAGGACTTTCTTCTGTCCTACCTTTTATATGTGTAAAAAAGAAACCTGTATGTGATGTAAACAAAATCAGGAATCAGGTCAACAGCATCTTCATTTGCTGGACCTGTTTTAGCTTCAGAGTAGGAAACTTAGAGCAGTAGGTCTGCAGGGAGCACGCCAGCAATCCAGCTTACTCTAGAGCCTGTTTCTGGGAAGGGTTAGCCGCATGTCTATGGTTCACTAAACATCAGATGTTGGAATAATACCGTGTAATAATAATAATAAATAATAATAATCCACACTAACAATAATGATATCATATTAATAATAATGGTACCACATTAATAATAATACTACCACATGATAGTAATGCCACATAAATAACAGATGCTGGAAAAAATCAATATGAACCTGAGTCCCCATGAAAAAAGTACTGACGGAAAGTGTAATGCATATTCACACACACACATTCACTCTGTGCTGGCTTTGTCTGGCTGGTCTGTTTTAGCCCATTCAGTATATGTTTTTTTACAAAGTTAACAGCTCTGTTGTGCACGGGCTATTGCAAGACCCTTCCTGTGAGTCTCCTAAATTTTGGGTGGGTTTTTTTTTTTTGCCAGCTAAGACCATCAGCCTTCCAATGTGGCCCAAGCCATACTCAGCAACTTCTACATAATTTTAGGTGGAAATGTAGGAAAACACACACTTAAAGCTAAACACTAAATACACACTTAAGATTTTCTCCTGTGGCAAGTCTTCATGGTTTCCCCATTAGCTGAGGATGTTTCTTTTGTCAGAAAACTAGATTTTAATTCCTTCCTTTTTCTATACAAAATAAATACATCTAGTGATGAGTAAGCATGTAGCCACCCTAGGTAAGCCCCTGAAATGTTCTTTATGGAGCTGTAAGCCTCGTACAGGCTGGACTGCAGGGCAGGACCTACCAACTTGTTCTCACAGGGACCACCTGTGGGGCTCTCGGAGCCAAGCTGTGCTGCACGGTCGAAACTTGGGAACCGCGAACAGGCAGCAAGCATTTACAGCTTCACTGCCATGAAATTTCAGAGCTGATGACTTCTTTTTACCTCTGTGAGTTCAATCCCCGGTGGACTGTAATTTCCCAGTATTTACACTGGAGATGGTATTAAAGCTATACGGGAAACACAATCTGTAAATCTTCTACAGAATCGTAGAAACGTAAGTTGAGTTAAAGAGACATTTCCCCACAGACTGGAGCTGCACAGGCCACTGTAACAGGTGAGATGGTGTCTGTAGCAGTTTAGGCTTGGCCATATGTCATTTCAAAGATACATCATGAAAATGCCTTTCTAAAGAGATGTCAACATTCAGCCCTCAGAAATGTTGCAAGGCTAAAGTCCCAATGCAGTTACACTCTTAGCAATTGCACATTAATTGGCAAGTATTTTCAGATTAATTTTAAAGTGTCTTTCCATTAGGAACAGGACAGAAGAGTATGTTGCCTTTCATTTATGTCCAGGTATGTGAAGGAAATCAACATTTATTTTTATGTTGTCTTCTCTTATTCTAAGGAATGGGATACCTATAGATTTAGTAAAGACAGTTAAATTTTCTAATGAGAAAAGGTAATAAGCAAAATCATGCAAGAAATTACCATAACAATATACATTTGCATTTGCAAATATCTTTCATTTCAAACTGCTTTACAAATCCTAGCTTTTGCTCAGGCTTAGACTTTGTACGAGCACGTCTAAAGCTCATTTCCAGTAATGCCCCATGAATTTATTTGCACAGGAGATGCAAAATCACAGGTATCTTTACTCAGCACTGAAATCACAACTGTATAAGGGGAAGCTTGCTATGAAAAGGAAGGGACAATGATGATGATGATGATTATTATTATTATTATGATTATTATTGTTGATATTTCTCAAACACTTTCCAGCTACTACTTCTGTCTAAGGATCTGTTGCACTAAAGCCATGAAATGACCATCACTGAGTCCAGAGGGTTTTGGATCAGGCCTTCCTGATATGTTTTCCCACACCACAACATTTAAGGCAGCACTTGAATAACCCTAGCTCTTTTTTTTTTTTGTCTTATTGACACTGCATCTACCTATATAATCATCAGCTCTCTTTCTGGCTGCAGTCTACTCATTCTTCAGCTAACATCAAACTAGCTCTAAACTAACCAGAAATAAATTAGTTAGTGTAACTCCTCAGTCTTCAGCAGCTGAGTCCTTAAACAGGATTTCCAGGTCTGTGCTTGCCTGAGACACATCTGGTGGCAGCTGCATTGCTGTAGGTAGCAGAGCCCTTAATTATAGGGCTGCTAGCCAGTTGCTACCAGACCAACTGTGTCAAGTCAACATGAGAACATCAGCCGAAAGAGATGTTGATTAAATCAAGAGTTAGCTCACTGCATGCAGGAAACACTGGGAGACCAGAGTAGTGGAATACACATCCAAGAGCTAAAACTCTCTGACTCCGGTCGAGATGGAGGAAGATACTCTGCACGTTTTCGGCTTCCCAGGCCAGCAGAAAAATTGAGATGAAGTAAATCATTACATGTCTGCCATGAACTGCACTCAATCCAAGGAAATAAAAATAACCCATATTAAAGTAATGGTTTTTTTTTATTTGTCATAAGTAATTCAAATTTTACTCATGAAATTTAGATACAACCTCCAACTTTTGGCCCTGCTGGTACTCAGGCTCTGAGCTTACAGAGACAGCCTAGGCTGTTCCCTGCAGGAGTGGACAGACTCTCTGTCTAGAAGTTCCCCTTGATAGAGAACCCATTTTCCTTGTCACTTCTTTTCAGAAATTTAATTGTTTCTTGGTTAAACCTCTTTTCTTGCTTTTTCTGCAAAACAAGGCAGAAAACCTGCTCCCTCTTTTCCTTTTCTTCCAGATATTCAAAAAAGCATAGTAGGTTTTACAAATTCAGGCTTTCATGGTTCCTTTGGAAATGCTGAAAGTTGCACAGGAACAAGAGAAACAAGAATTCTCATTGTTTCCATTACAACTGTTAGAAATGCATCAGACCTTTCATCACTGATGCAACAAGTCACTTGTTAGCTGTTTAGCCAAGCCCTCCTGGAAAGTAAAAGTGAAAAATTCTTTGCTGTTTGGAATGGAGTCAAAAAGATTTTTTTTTTTTCCAAATGTTTTCCCACAGAAGTACTGGTGAAAGGAATATTCTTCAAAGTGCAGAGGTCTTGTTCTCTTTTTAAAATTTCAGAGCTCAAATTTCCCTTTGGGGAAAAGGTCATTTTTGCAGATTAACTAACCTTTTGGTAAACGACCTGCATACTTTATCTACAAACTCAGTCCGGCCCTTGTTGAAGTCAAGGAGTTTACCACTAACATTAGGAGACCTGGGATCCAGCTGCCTGGGCTGGAGTAGGGTGAGAACAGCCTGAATGTCTCCCTGGGTTTCCCACGGACAGCTCTTGGACAGGCCCTCATGCTTTTTTCAGTCCTATTTTTCAGTTTATTTCATGGTTGATCTAAGTTCTGAAGGCTGAAAATGAGCTTTCACATGACAAATACCTGTGCCTTGTCTCTCTCAGGAAATTTTACCATGCAAATGTTTGTGGGTCTACAAGCCCAAGCAGAAAGCCTAGTATTCCTGGCACGACTTGCAGCACACACCAGCTCTAACAAACAGGGTTCCCATCTTTGCTAGTGGCTCTGCTCATTGCTGCAGCGCACACAAAGACAAGAGGGAGAGCATGGAGTTAGAACTACTGGTATTTGTCTTTCTCCTTGTGTGCCCAGCCAAAGAGATCTGGCAACACCTCATCAGCAAAAATCCTCTGAACAATCAAGGACAATTCGGATAGGGTCTAATTTAAAGAATTCCTACTGTAACTATGCATTTGACTATTTTTATTATTTTGTGCCCGCAAAATGAAGTATTGTAAGTATATGAGGGCATTGACAAATTTACAATCCCCATCCCCTTGGATGGAACATTTGGATGGAATGTTGGATTGGAACACTTGGAGAACAGTATCTCCCAGAAGAACAAAGCTTAAAAGGCTCCAGATGGTAAAATTAAAGCTAAATCTTTTTCTGTTGAAGAGATCAATAAGCTAAACTAAAAAGATATAACTCATAGCAGAAGTTACATGATGCAGAGGACAACAATGGAGTTCTTTTCTGCAAACATCTGTTAGATGCATTGACCTGTAAGAGGATACCTGGCAAGCACATGTACTTAGCATGTTTGCAGTCCATTCATCAGCTTTGGCAGCTATTTTGGGCTTTGCAGGGGGGCAGCCATGTGTCTCCAGGCAGTAACCATCCAAGCACAGATTCCCACCACAACTCCAACACTGCAGCCCTTCAGCAGCCTCTGGGGGTAACTTCTGCATTTGTCCCGATGTGAACTTCCAGGTGACCGTGGGCATTCTCCTGCATGGTGGTCATTCCCCTGTGAGCTTTGGCTATGGTTTACCAGCAGCCTTTCCCTTTCTTATTTCCCTCCCTGCTAGCCCATCAGAATCTTGTTCATTGCCACCAAGGGATTTGCCACATACAAGAGCAGATGACAAGTCTTGTCTTCTCCTGTGAACTGCCTAACACGATATCAGCATCCTGCTGGGATGATTACTACTGTTAATGCCTTTAACATTTTAGTGTATATTTAAAGTTATTTTAGTGTATTCTTAAACTGCACAGAAAAAAAACCAAAAACAAATAATAGCTAGAAAACAAAGGCCTGTATATTTATTTAGATAATCTGAGCTCCTGCTGAAGCAGGAGTGATATTTGATGTATTTCAGAGCAGGCATTACAGCGCCACATTGATTTTGTCTACATACCGTGGAAGAACAATTAAGTGTGCTAATATTCTTCTTTAAGAAAAGTTTCTGGAATACATTTAATATATTGACAAAAGCCAAAAGAATGATAATGCACTCAACACTAATGAAACAGATGCTTCAGACAGCAGAATTTAATATTCCACTTCTCGATTCACATCGTACTACCCCAGGTGTTATATTCTTACTTTTATAGAGACAGAACTTTAAAATGTATGTAGAAATCAAACTTTTGGCAATATCGGCTACAGTTAGAGGCCTGTACCTTTCTGGATTATACATAAAAATTTCATAAAGTGAAAATGCAATCTATTGATCCAATTCAGCATTAGATTATTTGATTAATTTCTGTATCAATATTAGATTAGTATTAATAAGAGTACTTCTTATTCCCCAAAAGAGAGCCAAGATTTTTTGCAGCTTTAATTTTTTTCTGTTAATCTTTATGTTGGACTGTATTTTATAAAAAACCTTGAACACCATTATGCTCTGTTAATAATGTAGGCAATTATGAAGATAACAGCAGTTAAGCCCCCTAATTCCATATGCACCAGAAGTGTTTACCGTCTGGTTTATGGCTATGTCATTAATATTTTTCAAGTGCACAGTGTTCTGGAGCAGTTCTGCAAGCAATGCATAAAATCTGTAATACTGATCCATCTCTGGCTTTTAGACAACTGGCTTTTGCTCAATCAATTCAAATGAAAATGTAACACTAACCGCTTTAAACCAGCTTTTCAATTATAACCACTACAACTACTGGTGTAAATGTAAGGAAATAGATCAGTATCGCTATTACTAGTCTTTATAATAAGAGGAACATCTACTTTAGTTTAAATGAGGAGTATTTGGCTTTGGAAGAAAGAGCTTAAGTTGGTTGTACCCTCCACTGTGCCGGTTTGGGTAGAAATGACATCTACATTTTAGCCCTAGATTCTGATAGCCTTTTGAAAGATTTATGCACAACAACATGCCAACACTCATTTAAAACCTGTATTTCTGACCTTGATAAGGATATTAAAAGTTTAAGGAAAAGAATTTAGATCCTCATATGCTCTTAGCATGGCATGGCATATTTGAGACTCAGTGGGCATTGTATCTATTTTGATGCAGTGAATACTTTTTTCAAGTAAAGTCAAAAATTTTACTTCCCAATAGCTCTTATCACTATATTAAAAGGTATTTGAATTTAATTATGTCTTACTTTCAGTAGCAGGCCAATTCTATAAAATAATGTAACACACTGAAATGGATATGAGTATAATGCACACACAGGTTTGTGAAGAGAGACATTACTAGCATTGCACAGCTGCATGCACAGATACTGTGAGGAAGGGCACATTCTAAAACTCTGGATAAATACTGAGAGTTTGGCCCAGATACTTGACAAAAAGGGCAGTTTAACTGTCTGTCCATTTTTTGCCTACTTTTACAATCTGGTACAGGAAATATGTCTGAATATTCAGGGCATCCGTCTCTGGGCATCCAGCTGTCACATCGCCGTGCCAGCTGTGTGCAGGGTCGCCCCAAGCCAGGACAGTACAGGGGAACTGCACAGACAGTGCCATGCCTCCCAGTCAATACTCAGCGGACGGCATACATGCATGCCGACAGTCAGAAGGACAGCGTCCTCAGGACTGGAGCATGAGAGAAAATGGCATTGACTGACAGAAAATAGCTATGTTTGATGCTTTTTGGTGAGCTCTGACAGCAGCTGCCATCTCAGGTGCTTCCCACAAAACGCTTTCCACACACGAGGAGGAATGCTTGCACCACTCTGCGCTGCAAGTGTCATGTAAGCAGCTACAACATAGGTGTGGGGTTTGACCATTCAGTACAACTTTGCATCACATTTACTTGTGGACACTGCCTTTTATCCAACATCTTTTTGGTCAGCTGGAGGCTGACTCAGAAGAAGTGCACATTGAGAAGTATGGCCTGATTTACTGACAATCACACTAAAGTACACTATGACTGAAACCTTCAAAATTTTGGTGTTACAAGTAAAAAGCATTTGGAAAAACTTCACGTTTGTGTTTTGGATTAATTCCCATGCATTAAATCTCAGTTGCCCTGGGTTTACAGAAGCACCTGTAGATTCTCTTGCCACTGTTCTTTCCTCTAATTGCTATTTGTGACCCAAGCAGTTGTCTTTCTTTTCCTCCCCTTGCTCCTCTGGGATCTTCATAGAGACAATTTCCTTTCCAGAGAAAGTAAAACTACATCTGAAACAAAACAAAATGCATATTTGAACTTCCAATTCATATTCCTGATGTATAAAAGTAAAACTGAAATAGTCACTCTTTAAAAATAGATTTGCAAGTAAAACTGTCCCTTCTGGCTGGTCTTGCAAAGTTCAGTAGGAGGCTTAGTACACAAGAAGAAAGAAAAGGTAGATCATGGTTTTCTTCCATTTACTCTAGCATACCACACACAGCAATGTAAGAAAAGCACCTTGATATTGTACAATAAAGATAGAGCTGTTAGATAAGGAATAATAGCTAAGCTTATTTTCAAGAATATTTAGAACCAGAATATGTATATGTATCAGTAGGTTCCCACAAGAATGTATCTTGAGGCTAGCAGTCAGGGTTGGGATGGGGATTGTGTAACATATTCTTCGGTACCTTGGAGTCTGAGCCCACGAATATTTGTTTTCTGGGGGACTTACTCAACCATGTCAAGTTATCTGTGCATGTGCCTGGTTATGGGATTTGGCATTTGGACTAGGATTTAATTCTGACGGAGACTGCACATGACATGACACAGCAGATACGCACAGGCTCAGCAGTGGTAAGGTACTGACAGCATCTACTGCTTCATCCACTCAAGTAAAACCTCATCTGATAAAAGCAAAGCTATGTAAAAGCTATATGACATGACATAACACTTAGAGCCAGATTTGAAAGGCCCAGCATTTCCTTTTAACTTCATGGCTGTGGACACACCTCTGTCCCTGTCCCTTTAACACTGCAGGAACCTGGACTCGTGTAAAAATGATAGGAGCAACTGTAATGTGAAAAATAATCTGTCATTCAGATGCTTACATCCCATTGACTGCACCCAAAAAGAGACTGAGGGCAGGATGGAAAGGAAAACCATAGATACTGATCTGTAGGTAAACCATTCTCCCCATGGCAGTAACTCATCCAGTCAGATCCCCACCAAACTCAGCTATTTCCAGGTATGTGGCCTCCTACACTTCCAAACAAGCTTTTCCCCCAGCCACGTGCCTGAGCCCACAGCTGGAGAATGGAAGAGACACAACGTCAGCTCTTTGCCACCTGGAACACAGGTGCATTAGGAAAACCCTTCTGGGTCATTTTAGCAGCCTTCAAGAGAAGACACAAAGTGACCTTAACGTATGGCAAGAACTAATGCTACAAGCATGAAAGTAGAGTGTTAGAAGGACTGATTTGTTTTGACGAGGCACTGAAACGCTAGTATGTATATACTGATGCCTTAACAGATACCTCTAACACAAAGATCATCTTAAAGCCATGCATTTCTTTGTAGATGAGAGAGAACTTTTAAAATAACCTTAAATCAACATTTTCAGAGAGTCAGTCTGTGAAACCACATGCTCATTTGCCACATGAGTTATCCCATGGGTCACACAGTGCACTTTTTTGAGTACTCAGTGTATTGCTGTGACAGAAAAACATCAGCAAACAAATAAACAAATAAAAATCCCAAAAGGTCAGCAGAGTCAAAAAAAAGGACAATCCCTTTTATGCCAAGCAGGGTTCAGACAGCTCCTAGTACTCTGTCATCAACATTAATGATCCTCAGTCCTGCAGGATTGAATTGGGATACTAAAGGTTCTCAACAGCACGACATGCCCTGATAGTGTGATCTGACCTGCAGGAATGGTCAGGGTCCAGATTTGCTCTCCCTAAAAGAAATTTTAATTAATGGGAATAGCTCTTGACAGATGTCAGAGGGTGGAAAAGAGACAGTATATTAGTCCTACTGGAGTTTTCCAATCAAACAAACAAACAAACAAAAATTACACTGGCTTGGAAATGAAAAAAATTGCCTGAGAAATTCCACCAGAACATGTAACAGTTTGCTTAACGGTGTGGTTGTGCAGTGAAATAATTTCCAAGGAGAACGTTGAGTCTGAAGGATGTTTTCCAGCCTGATCATGTACCAGTCTAGAATATGCTACCAAATGAATTATTGTATATTGAGGGGTTTAATACCTCTCAACATAGATTGAGCTAAATATCTGTAAAGGGTGCCAATCTGTATTTTGTTTTACTTGGATAGTTACTCCCATTTGTTTATTTAGAGAGCACTGACAATCTGTGTTCATTGCTTTACAGATATGTGCCTTTTGACACGAGAAAAGCACTGGCATCCCACAGTTCATTGTGCAGCTCCAAGCACTACACACCAGAGTGCATGTTCCAGTGTAGAGATGGGTGGTGCCTTTGTGACTTGCCTCAGGTTCCCCAAGCAGCTGTGCTGGAGGCAGGAGTGACATCTTCTGAATCCCTGTCACCATTCCAGGCCCACTGCATTGCCATGTCTCCAGCATGAGCTATTCCACTGCAGCCATCTATCTCCAGTGTCTTGCCCATTTCACATCACATTACGTATGTATAAAAAATTCTGCACCTACATGCAAGTGATTATGTTTCATACATCTTGATAGCCCATTCATTTCCACCAAAAATAACAGTTTGATAGTTTGCTGTTCTGCCAACAGGCAGGGACTAACCAGAAGTGCTCTGCTTTCATTTTCCACTTTGAAAGGAACAAAAAGTAAAAAGTCTAAATAGGAAAGAAGAAAAAATACAAGAACATAGTCTCACTACTGATCCCAATTTGACCCTGGGATTAGTGTTTTCAACACCTGTTAGCACAACACTTGCCTGACATTGAAGTTTTCAAAAAAAAAAAAATAGTACTAGAAATGTTCTTCAGATGCATTTTCACTTCTAGCTCGTTTCAAATATTTTCTGATTTCTATCTACTGCAGACAGAAATCTACTGCTGATCCCTCTAAAGTAGTTATACAGTAGTAACAATCCAAGAGAAAAAAAAAATTCCTTGTCACTTTCTGCTCCTTGTTGGCCAAATATATAAGAAATTATTGTCTTCAAACATATCTGCAAATCATCTACACAGAGTATTTTTCATGTTCCCATCACAGTCTCAGTTTCCTGGAGAAACACAAGACTGGTGTCATGGAGGGCCAAACGTATTGCTAAAGGCACAGTTTTGTAGGAATAGTCTGCAGGCTACCAGATCAGTCCCTGCATATGCAACTAGTAGTCTCTCCTTGCCCTGTTCTCTTGTCTCTTTCTGCTTCTATTTTTTTTTCCACTGGGGCTCTTCTGGCTCTAAGTATTGTTTTAAAATTTGGAAAAATGAAAAATTAAGATAACAGTGCAAATGAAGGTCCTTACGGCCTCCTGAGCTCTCTTGTTTCTTCTCACACTGCTTGCGAATGCTGCTGCTGTAGTATTCATGGTTGAGACCAGACCACAAGAAGTCCCAAAACCTGAAGGCAGTGTTACAAGCCTGAAAAACCTGTCCAAAATCTTAGCAAGAAGCATCAAGTTAGACAAAAATGGTGTTTTTGTTAACTTGTTCACTCAGCAACATTTCTACTGACTTCACTGGGGCAAATGTTCAGTCATGACAGAAACCAGGAGTACTTATCCTAGTATCACACACCTTTGAGACTGTATACTCCATATGAGAGATACCGTGAAAGATCAAGGGAATAGGACAACGTGTTGAGGGTCTTCACCATATCCCTTCCTCTAAAACCATACCTGTAGTACTATTTTAGCACTATTTAGTACTATTATAGTACCTAAAATAGATTCTATCCTACACTCACAAAAATTTACTGCATCTCTTGCCTAAACACTTATTTGACCTAATATTGGCACAGACAGGTATATTACTGTACAGACACTGTCATGTTTTATAGTACACTGTTCTGAGGTCAGGTGTGAAATTAGAGACAATGTTTAATACGGTCTGGAAGATGTTTCTCTTTGATAAGTGGGTGTTGGTCAAAGAATACTTAGTGAATGTGAATAAAACCTGTTAGCCAACTGCTAGTTTTCACTGTAAGAGCAGATCTGTGAAACCCACAATGTTTAACTCAGTGCTACTGAAATCTGGAATAATCTGTGAAACTGAGGCACCTTTATGTTGGCCAGGAAAATACTAATTGTTGTTACCATTTCAAGTTTATTTTTGAATCTGAATTTGGACAACATGTCTTTTTTTTTTTTTCTGTAAACAGACTTCTTGTTTATGTTTTCTCTTTTTAAACTACAAAGATTGGCTTCCATGCTAACTAGCAGTAAGTGTGTCTTACATCTTTCACCCACATATCCAGAATAATGGAGGCAAGCATTGTGACTGTGATTGACACACGTGTGTTGCTGTACTGATTTGTGCAGTTACAGTCACAAATCACACACATGCTCAGTTAGCTGCTTAAGCATAAGGACTTACAGTAACTACAAATAAAAATGTAGAAGTACATTTGGAAATGCAGCTTTTTAATTATGCTTTAAAATATAATTCTGATTACTAATTTAATCACTTAACTCTCCACAGCGAGCTGTAGGGACTAGAACTGAGAGAAATAAAAGTAAACACAAAAATGTAGAGCTTTAATGTATCCATATTAAATCAGTGCCAAAACTCTTAAACACTTCCCAGATGTAGCAACAACAGGCCATACACTTGTGACAGACCAAGTGATTCTCTTTATTTCTGTATGGCAGTTTCAGTGTCGTGCACAAATATCCTTGCACTTTCTCCTAGTACAGGTCGGCTTTGCCAGACAGCCATTTTCCTCACGCGCCTAGGAACCTCGCTCTTTTCTGCAGGGTATACTTCCCTAGAGAACCTTCATTATGTTGGTAATGCATTCCCATTTATCTGCCTCTGACTTATTTGAGGTTTCTGGAGTGCTGCTGACAGTGGCTCGAGTTAATAGACTCTTGGCCTTTATGTGAGAGAAGGAAGAAAAGGCTCCTGATAGCCCCACGTAGGCAGACCATTATTTGCAGAAGCCACAAAAAAGGCCAATGAAAGGGAAAGTGTAAGAAAGTTGATCACACTTGACTGCATTAATAACCAGTTACAGAAAAGTAGCATTGGGGTTGATAAATTAAAAACTCACTATGAAAAAGAAGTGGCAGAGACAGCTGCTGAGTAAGGTCTTGAAGCCCCAGCATGACTGATGCTGTCAGTCGTGTGACCTATGCAGTGTGCCAGTTTCAAACACAAGCAGCTGCTAAGGTTGTTGATTGAATATACAAATGTGTACCAGGGAAAGCATCCAAGTTTTTGTTGTGTTGAGCTCTGGCCAAGCCTAAAACTTTCTGTAATTTTGCCAGAGCACATTTCTGTCCTCTGCTTGCCAGATCTAAGAAGGATGGTATTTTGGAAGACTGGGACTTGAACTTACAACTATCACCTTCATCACACTCAGAATGATTTTAAGAAAACCTTTGAGGTGTAACACATTAGGAAATGTTTGTGTTTTACTGGCACACTCAGATACTGGCTATCTTTTTTATTTGTTTGTTTCAAGAGCAGTTGTGGGAACCAATTTCTTATTCCTTTTATAACAGGAAAAGGAGATGAACAAGGACAGAATTACAGAAGAGCCAATAATGTGAAATGATGTGAAAATATGTGAGGAAGTTCTAGAGAATCAAAAAAAAAAAAAGAAAGAAAGAATTGGAGGGAAAAATGAAGGAATAGGATGAACTATTAAGAGATCAGATTCAGTTGTTATTTACACAGTTATAATTCAAGAGCGAGTAAAGAACACTGCAATGACAGGCTCCTGTTCATTTGAGACCCTTGGATTTGTCACATGGATTTGTTCAGGTTTTTTCACTTCCCACTTCACTGTTAATGTGATATCTAGACTTCAATCTGGGTTCAAATAGAGGTTTATTTTCTTGAAAGATAGAGGCTGCGTTTTACAGAAATGAAAGGAAAGGAAAGGGAAATGGTAGTTTAGATGAGCAAATATTTCTGTGGACATTATGAATACAGCTTTTTTTTTTATTCCTACCATCTACATTCTCCTACAAACATTTACTAAAATTAAGCTACTGAGTCCAGGTGTCTTTCTGTATCCTGTGCTTTTAGTTTCTTTGGAGGTGCCTTCTACACAGAACAAAACATGAAAGCCAAGCCACTGCTCCCTGCCATCATGCCATTATGCAAAGGTCCTTCTACCTAAAGCACAGCTTTATGCAAAAACGAATTAGGGTGAGCGGAATAGGCACTGTGAAACAGAAAAGGGATATTCTATACTGCCACTATCTACTCTGGAGCTCCTTGACTTCTGGGGTAAGTTAGCCACTGGCAGGACACTGTGGGTACTGTGGGACACTGATACTGAGTTGTGGCTGCAGAGCAACAAACCTTTGTGCGTTCAGGATGTCAGGTCTGCTAGCACTCCAGGACGGGTCTCACAGGGAGAGGCGATGACCACTCTCTGTCCTTATCAAACGAAGAGGAGCTGATGGCGCTAGAACGGGGCCAGATCAGAGTATCCTGTAAAGGGGGCCAGAGATAGCCGCAGGGCTAAGCGCAGGCTACGTTACCTACAGACAGTAAGAGCTTGCTGATGGTTTCTAGGAAGAAACCTACAGCAGCCAAGAGATCTGGTGCTTCTCAGATGACACCTGGCGGACAAAAACTAACGAGCTGACAGCACCCCGCCTCAGTGCGGAACGGTGCCACCCTGCTCACATCTGCACTGCTGCCCCAGCTGCTGGTGAACCCACTACATGGGCAGGTGCTCTCCCCACCTGCTTACCCCCCGGCCCCCCGAGTGCACCATTACAGCGCCCCAGAACAAGCGCACACCAGCCATCATCCACCAACCTGGAACAGCTTTTTTTTTTTTTTTCTTTGCACCTGCTTCCGTATTTTTTTTCATATTCTGGTGGATGCTCTGACTTGGCTTAATTTTGACCTACGACTCTGAGGCTGGACTAGAGTGGAGACATTGTTTTCAGAAATAAAAATCATAGAATCATAGAATCATAGAATGGTTAGAGTTGGAAGGGACCATCAAAGGTCATCTAGTCGAACCCAAAAATGCAAGGAAAGCCCATGTTGTTAGTAGCAACTGGGCGCTTTTATAGCCTAGGATATTCAGACAATTTTATTAATGCCTTCACAAACGGGTAGTTGTACCCATAGGGTGACAGGCTTTGATCTATTCCGATCACTAATTTAGTCTTTCTAACTACTTTCAGTTTGCTTTTCTAACACTGTCTGACTTTTCTGCTTGACACTTTACAACTGCCCTAATGCATTCTTGTTGACGACCCAGTAAACAAAAACCCATTCTGAGTTCACCTGGAGAGAAACAAGCACTTACAGAAGTCTTTATTCTGGTGACCTGCATCTAGTGAGTGAATGCTTATGCCTCCTGGTAAGACAGGTAGTTTCCTCGGGTATGTCATGGATGGGAATACAACATTACTGTGCAGTCTCTTTTCTCTATTTGGCTTAAAGGATTCCAGGAAAATGGGAGATACTGCTGAAGCAATACTGTGACAGATGAGGCCTCTTCCACAGAGATAAGTGACATTGCTGGCATTGCATCTTCCAGTTTAACATGTTTTTTTTTTTCCTGTTATTTGGGTGGTTTTGTTCTATGTATATGTAGCTCCTTTAAATTTTAACAGCTTTTTTTTTCTCTCTCTCTCAGTGTATTTCCATACTTTATTTTTGTGCAAAACCTTCAAAGCTTTTATGAAGCAAAATACTTGGAGAAGTCAAGGATTTGCTAACTTCAAACACCACACTAAGCTGAGAAAGAAAGTGTGGGAGAGGTCAGGATGTCATTACCCTATGTCACTATCTAGCTTCTTGTTTACAAAAAGCACAGGGAGGCCACTCAAGAGCTGTAGCATTGCATTTGGTCTGGCTGGGACGGAGCTTCCTCACTGCAGTCCAGACAGAGCTGTGCTTTGTGTTTACAGCGTTGATACCACCCCAGTGTTTGAGCTGTTCCTGTGCTCGCGCAGCATCAGGGCTGTCTCTCTAGCAGTCACTCCAAAGGCCAGTGGGGTAGGGTGGGCAAGAGGTTGGGAGGGGATACAGCTAGGACAGCTGATCCAGACTGACCAAAGGGATATTATTCCGTACCATATGATGGGCTGGAGCACCTCTCCTACGAGGACAGGCTGAGAGAGTTGGGGCTGTTCAGCCTGGAGAAGAGGAGGCTCCGGGGAGACCTGATAGCGGTCTTCCAGTACCTCAAGGGGGCCTACAGGAAAGATGGGGACAGGCTGTTCAGTAGGGCCTGTTGTGATAGGACAAGGGGCAATGGGTTTAAATTAGAAGGAGGTAGGTTTAGATTAGATATTAGAAAAAAATTTTTTACAATGAGAGTTGTAGAGCACTGGAACAGGTTGCCCAGAGAGGTGGTGGATGCCCCATCCCTGGAAACGTTCAAGGCCAGGCTGGATGAGGCTCTGAGCAACCTGATCTAGTCAGGGATGTCCCTGTTCCTTGCAGGGGGGTTGGACTAGATGACCTTTGAAGGTCCCTTCCAACTCTAACCATTCTATGATTCTATGATGTCGTGCTCAGCAATAAAAGCTAAGAGAAAGAAGCAGAGCAGGGGTATTCATTATTAAGATGTTTGCCTTCTAGAGCATCTGCTACGTGTATGGAGGCCCTACTTCCCAGGAAGTGGCTTGACATTGCATACTGATGGGAAGTAGAGAATTAATCTTTTTGCTTTCCTTTGCTTCTGAGTGCAGCCTTTGTCTTTATTCATTAAACTGCCTTTATTTTGACCCATGAGTTTTAAATCTTATTTTCTCCTCCTATCCTCCTGAGGAGGGGGAGTGATAGAGTGGCTTAGTGGCACCTGCTAGCCAGCCAATTCCAACTCGCCACAGGCATATCCTGGCTTAGATGTGTCCTGCTCCATAGAAGGGATGAAGTAATGTCCTGGACCAGCTGCATCTAGTGAGTTGGAATTGGCTGGCTCATTGGATGAAGCCATGATTCATCTTTATACGAGCATCACAACTTGCTGCCTGACTCTCCTAGTGCTTACAGCCAGAATTAGCCAAGCCTAGCTCTGCTTGATACCTGAAATATCTCTGCACATGGTTTCCAGGGCATCTCTGTAAAGCCCTTATGATTCCAAGTAAGTCACAAGGAAAGTGTGTGGCAAACAACAACACAGACTGACCATCCATAAATTGGTGAACTACTGAATAGTATCTGAATTACACTACCAGAGCTACCTTGTTAAAATGCTTGCTGAAAACAGGAGCTTGCTGTGGAGCAATCCCTGATCAGTTACCAGTTTGCTGATCCTTATCACAGGAATCTTGGAAGGGCTGACAGTCACCAAAGGAAAGCAAATACAAACATGTTCTAGAAGACACACTTTTTTTCTCTTACATCTGATAGTGAAGGATGATACAAAGATGACTTTGAAACACTGCTCTGGACAGAATACATTTACAAGCCATTTCAGGTAGCAATATGTGAGAACAATCCTCCTTAATTTGTACTGATTACTATTTTCAGGTTTTGAATTGTTCTCCTTTACTTGTTAATTCCTATTCAGCAAATACAAAGAAATCAACAGTAAGTGCAGTCATAAGATATAAAGAGGAAAAATTTACCAGGAAAGTGCTCTTAAAAACATCAATTAGGCAATAAAATGTCTTCAGCTTAGGCCATTTGGTTAGCATCTGCGAACACTTTTGTGTTCTGCAGCTGGGAAAACACCAGTTCACAAAATCTCTTTAAGCTAGCAAAGCCACTGCATGAATAGATTATTTCTATTCTACAGAAATGTTAATTGGCAACTCATTAAAAGTTTGGTACATGTGAGTGAAAAATAAGATCTTGAGCATTCCAAAAATGCGTTCAATAATGTGCAATTCTTTCTGTCAGGATAATGAGAATATACTCTGATGTAGGAAGCCATCAATACCAAACCTTAAATCCCAACATAAATGAAGCCAGAGCCGATAACAAGCGTGCTCCATGAGTTGAGAAAGGAAAAAAAGTGTTAAATTATATATGCAAGATGGTTCATTAGTCGCAGTCAAACTACAAGCACACATGGCTCTTCCCAAGTAACACCAGCCGCGGAGGGAAGAGCCGGACACAGTGCTGCCCTACATCAAAGGCCGCTTGCTGCCATGCAGGTGGTGGATCTCCACACACAGGACTCTGAACAGCCCACGGGTCAGGCCACCTCTTCCGCACGTTGCTGTCAGCGGACACCCACTTGCGATGCCCAGCCTACGGCCCCAGCTCTCCAAGGCACCTCGGGGGACTCGACCGCCATCGCAGAAGAGTTTGGGGCCTGTCGAGGCCGCTGTCTTCCCCCAGGGCCCGCCCGCAGGGCCTTTGGCGGCTGATGGCACCCTCCCCCCTTAGCGACGGCGGCGCGGCTCAGGCCGGCACCGCTTAACTCCGACAGCACCGGGCAGCCCCTTCGCGCACAAACCCCGCCTTCCTTCTGTCGAAATCCCCAGGATTTCGGGAGGCTTAAACCGCCGACACGCCGCGCGGCGCGGCAGCGGGGGCCGGCGCCAACATGGCCGCCCTGGCAAGCGCCGTGGCGGCGGCGGCCGCCGGGCAGCGACAGGTAAAGGCGGCTCCGTGGCGCGGGACCGCCGCCGCCGCCATCCCCACCGGCCCTTCCCGCCGGCCGGGGGGAGCCCCTCGTTGCCGGCCCGCCGGGAGGTGGCCGCTGAGGAGTTCCAGCCTCCTACAAGGGGTAGGGATAAACGTTAAAAAGGAACGTGTTAGGAAGCCGCGCGGGTTGGCCGGGCTGGCCTCAAAATGGTGGTAGCTTCCTAACTTGAACAGGCCGTTTCATAATCTGCGCTGCTAGCAGTGGGTACATTAAGGATGTTCAGGGTCGCCGTGAAAAGGAGCAGGCCATTTGCAAGGGTTATTAAGCAGATTTCAAAAATCAAGCTGTGCTTTTCTTGGACAAGATGAAAGCGGGGGGTGGGGAGGAGACGGGGGACGGTAATCTGCCTAGTGTAGATTACATGCTTGTAGTCAGGCAGTCCTGCTTACTCCGGCTCCTTAGAGACGGACTGCCCAGAGAGGCAAGGCGCTTGCCTTGATTTCGTGTTGCAGTGTGGTGAGCAGCCTCTGTTAAAGTAAGCTGATGTTGCAGTCTTTCAGTTTCTGTGTTGAAGAATGTGGTCTTGTATACAGTGATCAGCTTGCCGTCACTCATCACTCCAGTTTTACACCTGTGTGACTTTAAATTTTTTGAATTGCACCAGTATAAAACTGAAGTAGTGCTGTTACACTGCACTGTGATGTTGTCTCCTTAAAAATAACCAAAGAACACTTAAAAAATAAATACTGTTTGTAGTAATACTTGGTTTTGTTATGTACAGAATGAGAGCTGTTCCAGTACTGCAGGTGCTGGTCAACAATTTCAGAACTGGAAGATGAAAGCTGAACAAGCTAAGAAAGTTGAATTCATAAGAACTGCACAAAAGCTAAAATCCCAGTAAGTTAAACACTTCGTCATAAGTATATTTTCATGTTGTGCTGGGGGTCACATAACTCAAGGTTCAATGCAAGAATTTATAGTAATGAAACCTTTAGGCTAAAATCTCATTTTCAGGAGCTTTGGCAGATTATCGTGGTTGTTACAGTAGTTCAGCATAGGTTTATGAGCTTCAAAATGCCCTGTTGTTCTAATTACCATTTGGACTTTTATCAGTCATCTTCTTTAGTATGCTATTACTGCACTATATGCACAAAAAAAAAAGAAGGTGTGTGTGGCATAATTGAGTTCTCAGTTTCCCTACTCAGCTGTGTTTACCCTTCTAAGGACCTAAAGCCCTTAAGAAATACCAACAAAAGGGGAATTGCGGCAGCATTACAACAGCTTCCTCGGGAAAGATTGAAAGCACTTTTGGAATATCTAGGCCACTGCTATGGAAAATGAGGGTTCAGAACAGCTCAGGCACAGAAGTAATTTAAATCTGTTTCCCCACATCTTGAGTAAGTGCTGTAACAACTATGCTGGCAGCTGAAAGAATAAGTAGGTTTCTTTTTGCACGGATGAGCTTTATGAGGAAGACCTGACGTAGCCACCCCAATGAAGGAGAGCTTTGTAATTGTGAGTACTGAATGAACTGAGGCTAAGTCACAGCAGCATTTTATGCTGTCTGAATGAGCTGCTACTTGGTTATTCCTGATCGTGGATTTTGGCTCAAAAATTGACTGCTGGGTAATGTAGATATTCCCAAGGAGCTTCCAACAAGGCATGCCATTTAACTACAGCACGTTGTCCTTATGTAGTTGTGCTTTTAAGGTTTCCAGTGCGCTGTCTGGGGAGATCTGATACTCTGGGGTTTGGTCTGTGAGTTGCAGTGGCCAGCAAAGCATTTAAACTATGAACCATAAACTGCACTGTATAGGGGTTTGACCCATATAGCAGCGATTGTCTGATAAAGAACTAAGATGCTACTGAGAGGCAGGGTTTCCTGGGCTGATAGTGTCGGTTAGCATTGGAAATCCTACCAGAAGTCTCTGTACTGTGTGGCACCAGTGTCCTGCTGTTCTGATCTCTGACGTGGTGGCACCAGACTTCATAGATGTGCTCAGGACTGCATTCTTTTTTGCATCTGCTGTTCTGTAAGTGTGTTGGTTTTGTTTAGTGACGGGTGGCTACGGTGGCAGCTTCTGTAAGAAGCTGCTAGAAGTTTCCCCTTTGTCCAGTGGACTCAGCCGGACCTAGGATGGACCTGCTGCTGGCCAGGGCCGAGCCAATTGGTGGAAGAATATTCCCTGGTAACGCCTCTGCGATAGTGTATTTAAGAAGGGGAAAAAGAACTTTTTAAAAAAGAAGTGAAGATGTGAAGAAGCTGAGCGGGGGCAGAGAGGGGGAGGCGCGAGCCTTGTGGGCCTTGCAGGCCTCAACCTCTGGCCTCCCGCCAGGCGGCCGACTGGGCCTGACTTGGCCTTGTCTGGCTGCAAGAAGTGGAGAGGAAATGTGAAGAGAACCTGAGAGGCGTCTGTCTGAGCCGGTTGTGAAAAATTTCTTGTGAGAGGAACGGCTGCAGACGCCAAGGGCAGTGCAGCAGGAGGGGGAGCAGTGATGCTGCTCCCGGCAGAGATTCCCCTGCAGCCCGAGGTGCAGCCCATGGTGAGGCCGGCTGTGCCCCTGCAGCCCATGGAGGCCCCGCAGGAGCAGGGATCCCCCTGCAGCCTGGGGAGGGTCCCACGCTGGGGCAAGTGGATGCCTGAAGGAGGCTGTGGCCTGTGCAGGCCCTGCGCTGTGGCAGCTGTTTCCGGAGGGACTGCAACCCATGCAGAAACAACCTGTGCTGGAGCAGTTCACGAAGGACTGTAGTCCATGGGAGGGACTCCAGGCTGGAGCAGGGGAGGAATGTGAGGAGTTCTTCACCTGAGGAGGAAGGAACGTGTAATGAACTGTCCATAACCCCCATTCCCTATTCGTCCCTGAACTGCTTGGGGGGGGGGGAAGAGATAGAGATAACTGAAAATAAAGTTAAGCCTGGGAAGAGAGAGGGGTGGGGGGAAGTTGTTTTGTTCTCTTTCTCATTATCCTGCTTTGGTTGTAATAATAAATAGTTTTCTCTAGTCCACTCTTTTTGCCTGTAACAGTAACATTAAGGATCTCTCTGTCTTTATCTCAAACCTTGAGCTTTTTTTTTGGTTATATTATCTCTCCCCATTCCCTTGGACGGTGGGGGAGGGAGGAAGAAACTGCATAGTTTGGTCTTGAGTGGGGCTAAACTATCACAGCAGGTCAAACCCTACTATACTGCCTGGTTGTAGTAAGGCAAAGCACATTCCTCTCTTGAGTTGTACTCTAAAGCTTCTAACCTTAGTAAGACAGCAAAAGTCACCTATGGCTCTCTGTACTATACATAAAGCATAGTCAGTAAATAAGGTAACAGCTTTAATATCTTAAGTTATTTAAATTCTAATTAACTTGAACTTGAATCTTCAATTGCAGTAGTACTATTACTAGTGTTAAGGCTGAAGGAATGTATTTGTTTTGTCAGTGCTGGGGCTCCATCTATGTGTGCAACTGCATTAATACAGCCTGTCTCTGTCCCTGTGCTTTCCAATGAAAATTCTTATAAGGCTCCCTGATGAGCGTGCAGATAAAATTTCAGGCCATTTCAGTGCGTGAACCACTGCCTGTCAGCAAGGTTAACTTCCTTGTTAACTTCTTTCTCTTTTTCAAGTTTTTGGGTTACTTTGGTATGTAGTCTTATGACTGCAGAAAGATTTTCCTTGAAAACAGCTGTCAGAAAAAACTAGCGATTTGTATAAAAATCTAAGACAATCCTGTTGACACAGCTTCAGCTGGGTACTAGTCTTGGGGATTTGCTAAATATTCATGTCTTACTCGGTGTGACAACCTTTTTTTCCTAGGCTTGCCAATATAGAAAAAGACAGAAATGGACATCTTTACAATAGAAAGAGTGATTTCAGGGTAGAATACAGCATACTAGAGGAACTGGAGCATAGCATGGCTGTCAGCAGGAAAACTGAAAGTAAGTGGGTTTTTATTTGCCTTTTTTTTTTTCCTTTTACTCTACTGTTGGTTGTTTAAATGGTTTAATAATCAATTGTTATGTTTCATCATGTGTACTGCTTACAAGGAAGACTTCCCTAATTCCTTTGCAAAATTCAGAAGCCTAAACATTTCGGACCTTCTCTGTTACTAAAAGTTTTTTTTTAATCTTGAATGTAGGAGATGCAGCCCACAAAAAACTTTGGAAAGTTACTGTTCTAAAAACTTGGTATCAATCTTGTGTGTGTACTGCAAAATCTAATGTAGTCTAGCTAAGGCACAATAAATACATTCTTACTGCAACGTCAGTTTCTGACACAAGCTGATTGCTGCCTCTAAATATACTTTTAAATGTTTCTGTGTTTGCATTTTTCAAATTATTGGATAATGAATATTCATAGTCTAAGTAGTCCTGTGAGATGGTACACAATCTGTCCCACAATATCTGCTCTACTTATGGACTAATTAAGTACTTAAAGAAAAAAGTGACTACCTAGTCATAGTACCTAATTCTTTCAAAAGTATTCAAATAAATCATGCTATGCCTTCTGATATAGAAGATCAAAACAAAGTAAGTTGAAGAAAGGAAAGGAGACATAGAGACAACTAAAAATACACTTAGCTTACAAATTTATATGTGTTCAAATGTGTCATTTAATTAAACAAACTTACCATATCCTTTACATCTTGCAATCTTTAAGAAATGTAAATATTTCCAAGGAATGACTAAGCTAAAAAGTTCGTAAAATTTTTCAAGGGTAAGAATGGAGCATGGCATAGAGAGCCTTTTGTGAGCTTAATAAAGAGGACAGAGATGAGAAGTGTAAGGTACTACATGTGAGATGTGAAGGAATGTTAGAGTATGATCTTTTAGGGTGTTTACGAGAACTCCCAGACTTCCCATTCACTATGTTCAGGTCTTTCAGCATGATCTTTGTGCTTTTACACTTTCTGTGGTCTCAGCAGGAACTAGTAGGGTCATATCTTAGCTACATTTTGTTATGTGTAGGTCTTGGACCCTGTTACCTCCTCCTTAAACCGAATTTGGATAGAAGATAGACACCCCAGACTCCTTAGTACCTTAAATGAATCTGGAACTTCATCCTCACCAGTATTGTATTTATGGACTCATAAGGAGCCAAATGATAACCAAGCAAATAAGTGCATGCATGCTTGGAGTACAGGAAACCCTTGACAAGTTTGTTTTCTCTTCACTGCTGAGCGTTTTGAGGCCTAGATCACAGTCTCTCTTAATTCTAGAGGAGGTATCATCTGCGCAGGCATTACCCTCCAAACTTGGGTTACATGATAAAAGGGTTGGTGGGGAACAAACAAAAAAAAAAACCCAACAAAACAAAACAACCCCTTGATTTAATTTTGATATGACTATCCTGTTGACCCCTGTAGAAACAGGAGCTACTAATATTAAAATCTGCTGACACTGTGTGAGGAGATACATGGCCCATGCAGTCACCTACAGGCACTTACAGTCATGTTAAAATGCTTAGTATTATGGCAGGTTCTTAAAATCAAACAGAATTTGTGTCCCTGCATACATGAAATCCTGAGTTTATTTTGGACACTTCATTGCTCTTGCTTTGTATTGAATTTAATGCACTAAGAAACTATTAAAACTATCAGAACCTTATTTTGTTTAACAGAAGCTAAAATCCTGCAGCAGCTGTCAAAAATACAAAATAATGTGAAGAGACTTCAGCGACAGTTAAAAGACGTGAAGCCTACACCAGAATGTAAGTTGTGATGTCAGATTTAAAAACATCTTCCTCTCTAGACAGGTTTCTTGCATAGTTGGGCTTGTGATTCTCCAGCAGATTTGGGATACTCCTCCAATATATCTGCTTTTCCAGGGATCTGGGAATGGTAGAATGGAGACATGTAAGAAATGGTAAAAGATTGTGCAGTTTTATGTGGAAACAGAGAAACTCACCCTGTCTTAGAAGTGGTGTGGGTTTGTTTCTTCAGGCTGTTGAAAGCCAGGTATTTTCTATATGTAACTCTTCACCATATGTAAAATAAAGTTAGAATTCTAATGCTGTTTACATATAGCTCCCTTTGATCTGGTAAGAGGTCACAGGGTCCCCACTACAGGGAACTCATTTCTGGCTGTTGACATGGCTTTAAGTTTAAGTTGGAATATTATGTGGAAAATGCTGAAACAACTCATTCAGTTTGGATGTTTTGAAACTTTTGGGAAATAAGCACTGAAATAACTGTTCTTCTGTGACGCTCCACTACCTCATGTGGAGCTCATGTTGAGGCCCTCCTACTAGCTGAGAGCTTCCTGATGCTAGATAAAAGTGCATCTCATTTTACTTGTGCAGTGTCTATTCTATAAAAAATACATTACCTTCTTAAGGTGTCAGCAAAGATACCAAGAACTAAGAAGGCATGAAAGCTGAACTAAGAATTGTAGATGATGTAACTGTACCAATTTACTTTATTATTTTTTAAAGCCAGGTTAGTTAAGCTATGTGTTCAATATGTGTCCATAGAGATGTTGTGCTGCTTTAAAACAGATCACAGAACTGTTTTTTTTTACCATTGAAAAACAGATCTTCTCTAGACAGCTGTCTTACTGTCTTTCTTCATGTCAGGACCATGGCATGTTGACAGTACAGGATAAAGTCTTGCTTTGATGTTTGTCAGCTTTGTAAAAGTAGTGACCAAGATTGCTACAGCCTGATATAAACCAAAGACTTGAGTGTGCTGCTAAAGTCACTAACTGCATTGTTACAAAAAAAAAAAAACAACCAAAAGTGGAAACTTTTTAGGATAAGGTCTTATTCTGTAAATCAGTTGAAGGTTACTTGGAATTAGTCTTGTGTAATGGAAATAAACATTTATTCTGGGATTTGCATCCAGTTAGCTAAATAGCTGTGAAATCACACCTTTTGAATAATGAGAGTCTGTCTTTTAAGGCTGTTTGAGAAATGCATGCTTTTTTGTACACTGAAATAAAAGTGTTCCAGAGGTCTCTGCAGGTGCCTACATTGCTGAATAGTGCTGAATTACTGGTAAATACTGTAGACTTCTTAAGTGATACCCTCTTTTCTTCTTTTCCTTTTTAGTTGTTGATAAGCTCAAGGAAATTATGGAAGAAGTTGAAAATGCAATCAATGCTTTTAAAGTGGAACAGAGGCAAATGTATGTTTATACATGGTTCAGCGGCAAGCAAAAGTGCTTTAATAAGACACAATGAAAGCTTTGCGTAAATCAAGTAAACTGTTATTTTGATTTACTCTTTTGGTAGTGATTCCTGTGGCATGTAAATCAAAAGTCAAGCAATCAACATTAGAATCTTGATAAACAGCCTTTTAGAGAGGCTGTTTATGTAGCTATTGCAGTGATCTAATGAAACAACCATTGGCCTAGGAAAAGGCTTTTCAGAGAAGGGCTGCAGAAGATATTAGGTTGTGGGAGTTCTGTTGTTGCTATTGTTTTGGTTTTTAAGTGGGTGGTTTGGTTTTTTCCCTTTCTCTCTACTGGGGTGGGGGGCGTGGGGGGACAGGGGATTGAGTTGATTGGTTGAGTGCCATAAATGTGTGCTTTCACTAAAAGGGTAACTTAATTCTGATTGTGTAGTGCTTTATTATGTGATCATTGCAATGTCTGTGTTACCTTTTCAGTTCTTAATACTTGAAGAATAGCTTTTGTGTGGCATTGAACAATTCCAAAAGTCATTTTCAGTGAGTGAACAACAAATACTGGATTTCTTTTCTTACATTTCAGTGTTCTCTTTCCAGATATGAGCAGCTTTTGAAGGAGGAAGAAACTGCCATTAATGAGCTCAGTATCTTTGAGAGAAAAGTGGAACTGTGGGCGTTAGGCAGCTCAGCAGCAGAAAAAGTTCTGAAATTACCATCAGCCAGGGTCTCAGTTGATAAAACACTACCTGAAGAAGTAGTAGAGTTTGAAAGATTTCTTCAGCAAACAGGAGGGCGGCAAGGAGGCTGGGATGATTATGATCATGAAAATTTTCTGAAAGTATGGACAAAACACCAAGGAAACTTATCTTACATGGATGAAGCCCTTGAGTATCTCTGTGGAAGAGCAAAAGAAGATATTGAACAGCATGATAAATGGTATCAAGAATTTCTAATTTTAAGTGAAAGAAACAAAGAGGTAAAATAACCCCTCTTTGGCTTTTGTAGCTTTAAGAAAAAGTACTTATTTTTAAAATGCATGCATTTCTTATTTTTGTATTTGCCTCTCTGGTGGCACCTCTCTGGTGCTAGGTGGATTTGTGTTATAGTTGATGGTATGTAACTGAAGTCTTTAGCATCCTAAAATTGCCTAAAATATTTGTTTTAAAGAATTACCAATAAGCATGCACCTAACAAAACACTGAAGTGGGCTATGTATGGCCAAAGTATATTACAAATGCTTTTGACAGCAGTCGTCCACGAAGTTAGATGCCAATGCCAGAGCAATAAGTAATCCTATCTGAAATTGCATTTCTTGTTACATCTGTCCCTAAGAATATCTGTCCTACCATATACACAATATACCCATGCCATACTGACGTAGAGAATTATGATTCAAGAACTGTCCATCTGAGAAAGAAAAGATACACTGACATAAAAACTGAATTATAAAATAGTAGGTGGACTAGTTAATTTGAAGAAAAAAAAATTAGACTGGAGATATGCTTGCATTTTAAAAAGCATATTATGCCAACATTCATAACTACCCAAAGTTGATATGAATAACATAAGGTAAATAATTTTAGGAGGCACGTATTAAACCTGGCAGTGTGATCCATAAATAAAAAAAAATTCTGAGAAAGCAGACATAAGTGCTTCTTTTCCTTAAGTTTTGCCTTGGAGCTTATGTTTTCATTGGATTGAATCTACAAGAATGTGTAAAATTAAAACCTTTTTTTTTTTTTTCCTGCTATTCTCTTGCAGTCAGTTAAGAAGTGGAAAGAAAAGCAGCAACAAGAAAAAGAAGGAAACTTGAAGGAGAAAGAGAAATCAGAAGAAATGCTCAAGGAAGAAAAGTTACAGCATGAAGAAGCTCAGAAGCAAAAAGCAGAAGAAAGAAAAAGACAACAGGCAGCAATTGAAGCATGGAAGAAACAGAAAGCAATAGCATTTGCGATGGAACAAGCATCACAACTAAAACTAGAAGAAGAGAAGGAGAAAAAGCAAGAAAAAGAACACCTGCGCCAATGCCACATGAAGTTGCTGTTGGAAAGGCATACCTTGCAGAAGAAAGAAAAGGAGGAACTTGAAAAGGAAGCTTGAAGAAGCTGAAAAGGACGAACAGAAGAGAATTGCTGCAGAAGAAATTACTATGTTTCAAGAGCATGTGCGTAGTTACATCTCCATTTATGCATGCTCGCCTACTTCCTCCTGTAATACAATCTGTTAAACACTTTTTAAAATCCAAATTTCATTCACTTAAGTCTTATTTCTGATTCACTATGAATAACAGCATCTATTACATACAAAAACCAGTATGAAATTTTATTTTAGACAAAAAAAGTTCATTTTCCTCAATATCTTATGTTCTGCAGGATTATTCAAGCCCATATGTCTTTCTAAATGTAGAAGTGGGTTTATTTACTTCCATGTGAAAATGTTTGGGGAAAACCAGCTTGGGCTGCCCTGCTGTAGAAAATGTCAGAAGACCTAGTTGTCATATGCAGATATGAAATAAAAAGATATATTTGAAGATCCTGCAGGTTTCAGTAGCTCTAAGGTCAAGTTAGATCCTGAATCAATGTAAATCTGATTACTGGGGAACTGATATTATTGTCAGCATTCACACTAGAATTCATTTTTATAAACAGAGATTAAACTACTACAGTCTATTTTTTTTCCAGACTATGCAACTAGATTTGTTTGTGCAGGACAAGCTATAGCAGCAAGCAGCTACCCAGTGTAACTTCATGCTGTACTATGACAAAATAATTTCAAAACAAAAAAAAAATTGTGAAAAGGCTGCATACATGTTTTCATACAAGTTTTTTACTTCCAAAGAAAAGTTTGCTTTTCCATTTGTTTTATGTTTCAGGATCTACATAAATTGGAACTAAAGAGTCTACAAAAACAAGCTAAAGAAGTAGAGAAACGAAAAAAAGAAGAAAGGTTGACAAAGTTAAGAGAGAAGGTAACTTAAATTTTTTTTTTGTTTTAACGTGAGGAGTGTGCAGCTTTCTTGTTTAAACAACCTTTTCCCTCCTTGATCTAAAAAGCAATTATTTTTATTTATCTAAATGGTTGATAAAGGAAAAAACCCCAAATTTTAACAGGCTTGTTATCAGGGAACAAAAGTGCAGGAGGCATAGTTGTTCTTGTGTTTTATCTCCCAGCAATATTTGTTCTGCGTCAAGTCTATAGCTCATACAAATGAGCTGCAGTATAGGTGAGGCTTTTTTTTCTTATTTTTAAATAGTATTCTACCAAGTAGGCTGGCTTCCAGCCAAGTTTTGGGAACACTGTCTGGGTTCTTAGAGTTCAACCTTTTAAATTACTGAAATTTAATGAGAGCCAGCAGTTGTTTACCCTCTTACGGATTTCGTGTTTCTGTTATTTCCTGTGATGGTGTGCAGTCTCTCTCTGACTAGCAAGGTGTGGTTTTGTTACTCTGTACCTACCAGTACGGTGAAGACCTAATAAGCGTATGTAACTCGTTCTGTGATCACTTAAAAAGACCGGTTTTTTTGTTTGTTTCTCTCAGTCGGAGGTCCAGATTCATGTACCCAGAGACCAGTCGGGGTTGTACAGACCTACCAAGGGCTGGGAGGAATGTACCGAAAGTGCTGCACCAACAGCTTCAGAACCTTTTACATATTCTTCGTAGGTAAGAGGAGAGCGATGGGCGTGCAGCACAGCAAAAACAGTTCCGTATGTATCAGCTCCTTGTGCTTTTTTTGCCTTGTTTTTATAGCTGTCCCAGCCTGGAGACAAGGGCTGCAGATGAGCACCCGTCCCTGTCGCAGGATGATGACTTCCTTGCCCGTCTGTGAAGCCGCCAGCGCTCCTCGGAAGTTGACACAAAATTCGCTCGACACAATGACGTCTGTTACCTTTGTATTTTGTGAGTGTGGGATTTGGACCGTCATCTGCCAGGCGGGCAGGGGTCTGCGTGACAGCGCGTTTTTCCGCTCCCGTTGGAAGCGCGCTTGCCCTGACAGAAGGGGCGGCCACCGGCCCTCCCCGGGCCGAGAGCGCGGCGGCGCCGGAACGCCCCCCGCGCCCCCGCCCCTCCCGCGGGGGCGCGCCCGCCGCCGGTGACGTTCCCGCGGAGAGCGGGGCGTGACGCGCTCGGTGCGCGCCGGACGCAGGCGGCGGCAAGATGGCGGCGGCGCCGTGCTCGGGAGAGGCGGAGCGGCTGGACTTCCTGCGGGAGCGGCATGTGCGTTTCTTCCAGCGCTGCCTCCAGATCCTGCCCGAGCGCTACTCGTCCCTGGAGACCAGCAGGTAGCGGGCCGAGCTTCTCCAGCCGCCGAGGGGCAGCGGGCGGGCTTCCCGGGCAGCGGTGGCCGCAGGGCCGGCCTTCGGGGCCGCCAGGCCCCTCTGCCCTCGGGCTCGGCGGCCGGGGTCTCGGCGCGGCCCCGTCGCCCTCGGGCCGCGCGGTGGGAAGGCGGGACAGACCCCCGTTGCCTTTCACCCGGCTCCCCCGCCCCGCCCGTCCCGGGCAGGCGGCGGCGCTTCCTTCTCGGGCGGGCAGGCGCGGTGACGGGAAATCCCTGCTGGAGAGCTGCCGGCCCGGCCCAGCCTCCCGCCGGAACGGAAAGGAAAGCACTGCCTAGAATCGCCCAGCCAGCAGACGGCTCGCCAAAAATAGAGGGGTTTAGTCTGTGCTCGCATCAACTCCCCGATATCCACGGGGGAAGACTTGATCCTTTTAATCTATATTCAGGCCTATGCTTCACTCTTTTAATCCGGCCTGGAAGCCGATCTTGAAATAAATGACTTAAGCCTTTTGTAGCTCAAAGTCAGCACGCAGAAGACTCTTGTTTATGTAATAGAAGAAATCTAAATATTCATTAGCCAGCATAAGAGTTAAAATACTAGTGAAATGTGTTCCTCACTTTGAATTAAGAGTTCCACGTTCCCCAGAAGGTTGGATCAGTGATCTCCAGAGGCCCTTGACAACTTAGATGTATCTGTTCTGTGATTTACAATGCCAAGCTGTCACAGTTTGCCACTGAGCTGAAACAGAGGGTCTTTTCCAGTCTTACTGAATAATGCTAATAATAATACTGATTGTTTTGAGAACTCTTGAGAAATTAATGAGCTGTCTGAGCTTAAGTTTAATGTGTGGTCTAGTACCCACAATACCTTAAATAATCGGTGCCCACTGTATTGTACGTAGTAGTTGTGCAACACTGAAAAAACACTGTTTTCTGAAAATTTGAACTATCAATTTTAAACTATTTCAAGATGCCTTAATTTTTGGCTAATGAGTGCAGCCTGAGCCTTCAATTAGAAGAAAAATCATGGTCATCTAAATTTATGCATTTTTTTAAGTCATTAAGTTTCTACTCAGCGAGAGGTTCTTCAGTTCTCTTACACTGACTTTTAGATACCTGTTCTGCAGATGTACATACCTGTCTGTTAACAAATTCTAAGCAGGGGATTGAAACGTAATGGTATCTTCCACAGTTTGGCTTTGAGGGTACTCAGATTTCCTTTTTGACAAGTTCAAAGTCACTGAGTTCAGCAAGCCTCCTGAGCTGGTACTGCTGCAGGAAGAAATACTGTTACCCTTTTATTCTTACTTCTTATTCCTACATTAATGTGGATTCATGGTGAGTTAGATGGGGAAACTCAACTAAATTAGACTTTTAAAAAAAAAAAAAAAAAGTCAATTTTTAAAGAAGTTGGGGGGTCATCCATGCATCCAATGCTGTCCTGTTGTTTGAACCCTAGATATCCCATAACAGTGTCTCAGGCATCAAATCTTAAAAAAAAA
>WHYT01015089.1:53342-68235 GCA_009806455.1 Tetrax tetrax | reverse complement strand
AAAAAAAAAAAAAAAAAAAAAAAATGTTTAAATGGTACAGCTGGGAAAAAGCAGCTTGCGCTGGGTGCCTCTGGAGAGGGACCCAGAAGAGAGACATCCCTGGACAATTATCCCCTTACAGTCCATGCACCTGCCCTTTGGTTGCCTTGCCTGCACCTTTTGGCCCAAAGGTAATTACTGGTCTGGGGTCTTCTGACACCTCACTGGATTCCTTCTCTGTCTCCAAAGTGTTACCTGTCCACATCTTGTCCAGCAGCAGCAGTCAACAGTAGCTGCAACTTATCCAAACAGAAACAGCCAAGAAACAGGAGATCAATCTGTTTTGTCTGCTGTGACCACCTTATATATTGATTTGCACTGGTCTTATTTAACTCAGTAAAAGTATCTAAACTCAGCAAAAATTCAGCAAAAGTTCACTGCTTGCTGCCTGCGGCCTCTGCAAATCTAGGCACTCATGTGAAGTGAGTGATGCTAAGCAGACAGCATACCAAATCACACGATACAATACTACAATTTTTGCATCCTAATGCTAAGGGCTGACCGTAACTGATCCGTCCTATTGCTAACATTTTATTTAAGCCAAAGGACTAGTATTTCTTAACATCTCTTGAGTTGGTTTTGGCTCAGTGCACTGCAGCAGAAACAACTGCATTTGTTGTCACCAGGCAGGGTGGTAGAGGATGGCATTTTCAACGCAGTGCTGCTGCGTTCTAACTTAAGGTATAGTTTGTCAAATACTAAAGGAGTAGGTGCAACAATAAATTTGATTACACATCCTTTACTCAACTTCCTGGCTCAGAGCTTTTGTAATTATTTTTGTCTGTAGTTATTGCATGCAGCATCAGCAATAGTAGTTTTTAAGTAATCTAGTTGATAGAGTTTCAGTGAGTACTTTGGAGGTTTTGTAAGAGAATGCAACTCACCTAGTCTCTGAAGTCTTTCAGATTGTAGTGCTTCATGGTGTTCTTTGTAGCTCACTTAGTTTCTCAAATGCTTCACTTCAAAGACTTTCTGAATTTTTCTTGGAAACTATAGTCTTTGTCCGTGCCTGAAGACAGAAAGCTCTGAATCTGTCACCAGAAATGTCTTTACTTGCTTGTCTTGGAGCGGAACTTAAGACCTCCTGTTTTGTAAGCTTTTGGTAGGTCAATTAACAAATAAATTTCAGCTGTCAAGCTTTAATGCTTGACTTCCTAAATTAATACACATGCAGTAACTAAAGTGATAGAAGGCATGAAGAAAAGATACAGTGAAAGTGATGCCAGACTTCGGGCTTGTCTTACAAAGGTCTGCCTTCTGTGGGAATCACTATATGTAAGACATTTCATGCTATGTGTCAGCAAAGGTGCTGCTGAGTTGTCTTTGTTGGAACATGTGTCTGTTAGTTTTCTGTGAGGCAGATAGAGTAAGGAGTAAGGATGCAGTACCTAGATGGCTGTATCAAGAACTGTCTGTGTCCAGTGGTTCCAGATGTTCTTGCCAGTCATGTGAATTCCAACACACTGTATGGGCTGTTCCTTAGTCATGCTGGTACTATTAACACAGAGAATCAGCTCTAAATAAGTAAACTGAAAACTAACTATTATGTAAAACCACTTTTTACATTAATTTATGTGATACATGTATTTTTAAGTATAGGTGAGATTTATTGTCTGTCTTGTATATACAGCCATGTGGATTTGGACCTACTTTGCGGCAGTTTCTAGTGCTGAAGTTGGCATATTGTTTGTGCCTCATTGGAAGTAGCTTAGCTGGGTAACAAAGTGTGAAAATGTCTTTAAGTAGTTTCAGTAAAAGATTGTCACTTAGTGTTTGTGAAAACTGGGAAATATATGTAAGGTTTCAAAGAAACAATTTACTTTAGCTGAACAGTAAATACCTTGTTTTTTTATAAAAGTAGTGATTTTGCTTGAAATGATGCGTTATTATCCAGAGTCAGATTTTGGATTTCACAGATCTAATCAATGGCAAAAGTTAATGTAACCCTTGAAGCGTACTTCATTTTGTACTTTGAAAACCAATTTTTTAGTTATCAAAGGGCTTAAAAGATACTATTGTTTCACATAGAAATACCTTTGTGTGCAACTTTTTTGGCTTTCAATACACAAAGCTTTATTTGTAGTAATAATAAAGATATATTTTCAAATTCAATTATTACAGAGTAAGTATACACTTACTTTCTGCCAAGAATATGTGCAGTAATGCAGCTGTACACGATTCCGTGTTTGGGATGTTTGGTCTTGGGTTTGTTGGGTTTTTTTTTTGTTTTTCAAGAACCTCAGGGTTACACGGAGAGATTTTTTTAAAGAGGGAATGTTAGTGTTCAGTATCCAAGTGCTTATAGATTGAAACCTTTTGTTTGTAAGAGTGGTATGAAAAGCAGTGCAAAAGCTGAGTGTCAAAAGATAGTGTAAAGTAACCTCAGTTTAACAAATCACCATTATCAACTGAGTTGCGGCCACCACCTGTGCTATGTAATCCTAGATAATAACAGTTTTGAAGCAGAAATTGTTGACTTAAATGCTGCTTCTGAATGGCCACACGGTGACTATAGCAGCCGGTCAGGCTGGTAGGAATGTCACATTTTGAGGTGTGTCATTTTGTTGAAATTGGTGTCAGCTATATCATCATTTGGCTGCTGTGTTTTAATTAGAAGAATTCTTTTGGAGGTGTGAGGCTGACTCACATCACCATTTTTTTTTAGTGTTAGTGATTGTGGTTCTGGTGCAGAACCACATAGAGAAATTAAGTGGCTGTGGAGGCTTATGTTCACATCTGTCTCCTCATGGTCAGAGGTGCCTACTACTGATGGCCAATGTGGCTCTGCAAATTATAACTTAGTCTCCTAAGGAAAGCTGGCATTAACTTTTGGTTTTCCTTAGCATGCTAAACTAGTTTCTGCCTGTGTAGCAGCTGTTTCACAATCCATCATCTTATCTGCTGAAAGGAGAACAAGAATTTCTAGGATAGGTGGATGCAAGTGTGGGTAGCAGAGTATACATCCTGCTGATTTTAATCTGAGTCAGAACTTCCAAGGTACTGTTCCATGGATATTTTCCTCTCATAGCAAGCTATCTCAAGTTCATAACCCAGTGCTGTTGCTTTGCTGCTCTTTTCAGAGCAAGTAATGCAACTGTTTGAGAGGCTGTGATGTAAACTAGGTGACTGCGGTAGTTTGGGGTGAAAACAAAACCCTCAAAGATGATTCTGTGATTCGAAGGCATTGGTTAACAAGTGTGGAAGCACATGTTTATGGAAGGAAAGAAGCTCTGGGCAAGAAGAACATTTAGCATGGTAGCTACTGCACTCTTGTATTGGATACTTGGATTTGACGTGCTTACTTTTAAATGTCTAATTAAGTTAGTAATCTAGGGTCCTTTATACCAAAGGACAAGAAATAAGTACCTCTAGATTATAATTAATCTTGTGTGTCTATTTATACACTGATTGGTTACAAAGAAGGCCTTGCTGTTTGATACCTAACTTCTAAACATTTGCAGCTGGGTTTTGAACACAATGAGAGACAGCTTCCTGCAGTTCAAGGTTAGCTTGCACTTAGTGCATATCCATGTAAGTATTCCTCACAGAGAACTAGTATTCCGTACGTTAATAACCTAGTTTACTTTGTAGGAGTTTTTTCAGGTAAGCAGGCCCTTAGGTTTATGTCTGAGTTGGCATATCATTACTATATAAAAGGAGGGGAGGCTTATATGATAAGCCTTGTTGAGACAGGGAAATGTTTACAGTATAAAGAACATAAATCTGTCCAAGTAGATAAATTTTGTGCTTTCTGAGCTAAGCTCTATGTGTTCCACCACTGTCAAAGGCTGAGAATTCATAGATATTTCTGTTTCTGCAACCGTTTGTTAATTTCCCCATGATATTTATGGTGGGAAGTGTAAGTCTTATCTTTTTCTTTTAGGTTAACAATTGCATTTTTCGCACTCTCTGGTCTGGATATGTTGGATTCCCTAGATGTGGTGAACAAAGATGATATAATAGAATGGATTTATTCCCTGCAGGTCCTTCCCACAGAAGACAGTGAGTGAGTTTTTAGTTTTTTTTTTTATTGATATTAACATCTTTACTTTTGCTTTTCACCTGGGGAATAGTGGATGGCTCTTGGTTTTTATAAAATACAAGGTTGACCTTCCTGAAGTACTGTCCCAATAATTTCAGATAGCAGTGTCCAGCAAATCCTAGAAATAGATCCTCCTAAAGTAATAAAGCTAGAAAAAAATTACTATTCTGACTTTTTTTTTAATGTATACAAGCTGAAGCTATGAAATTAAATTGAAGATAAGACAGTGCAGAGTAGTAATGAAGTTGCACCTTTAAGCATCTGAGGAATGTTTCACCTCGTTCTAGAAGAAATGCATGTGTTATGTAAGTATTACAAAGTTAATAGTGATTATATTTACTTCCACTAATTGTAGCTATGCCAGGAGCTCTGAGTGCAGGTGTGGTTATTTGGAACAGCTTTTGGAAAATGGGAAGTGTAAGGTTAAGAAGCAAAAGGGATAAATACAGTCCCTGCTTTAAAATGAACAATCTATTTGTTAGATTTATGATATGTTTTGAGGAGTATTGCTGTTGCTGCATCCTGGCTGTCCTCAGATTGGAAGGTGCATAGTAGATCCAAGCCAGGGAGGAAGAACACAGGAAGTATCACTTTCCTGATGACTCGCACTGGGTGGTATTGGCAGTTTTTTCTGTGGCAGCACAGGTGAATGCCTAATAGCAGTAGAGGGTGTGGAAGGGAGGGAGATGTAGGCAAGGCACTGTTTTTTTTTACAGGTGAGGCACTTTTTCTTTTTTTTTACGAAGGGAGATGCTGGCACGTTAAGTGCTGGTGTGGGGATAGCTCCAGGCTGGTCTCTAGAGATGAGGTAATTCCAGCTGCCCACTTGTAAAATCATGAACGTGTACTTTGCATGCTGGATAGATGTAGAAAGAGAATTGTGCATTTCCTTATAATATCTAGGCTAATTACATACTACACATCAGGTCTGCTCCCTAAAAGCAATTTTATGAAATAAAAGCAGTTTTATGAAGTAAGCATATGAAAGTCAAGATTGCTGATACTTGGTTAATAAAAAGATCCTTTTTCTTACTGTAGTGATTTACAAACCAGCAGATCTGCCCCAGGCATTAGCTCTAATAGATTTTTTTTTTTTTTTCTTGTGTTATATCCCAGAACTGATTATGGAAAACTAGGAGTTTGGATCACATAATTATTCCCACAACATTTTTAATGACAAGACAGTTCCTGTCCCTTAGTGTAAAAAAATATAAATCCAAAGTCTACATGCATTGTTTTTAGAAGTTGCTCGCTTTCTGATCTTTAACCCAGTCTTCAGGAGTGTGTTCTGAAAGAATACTGAAGTTTACAAGAGGAGAGATTATTATAGGTGTTTTTTGTTTCTTGATCTTTGATAGTATGCAATAATTCTCAGTAAGGTTTTCTTCTACCTAGCCAGTGTTTGGAAGAGTCCCCTTGTCAAGAGCCTCCTAGGGAGGGCAGCATAAATCTCAGCCTGCAGATGTGGAGGCTAACAGTCCAGGGCACAGATGAAATGTGTTCCTTCTTTTTCTAGCTATCATCCCATCATAAGATTACAGGACAGTAGTTTTGCACAGGGCACTTTTGGCAGTGTAGTCTGTGCTTTTATGTAACAAATCTGTCCTTTTACCTGAGGAAAAACCTTCCTCCAATGCTGTATTTTTGTATCACGTCGTAATAACTCTGGTCTTATTAAGCTCTCTTGCTTTTGATAATAACACTACTCTATGTGGTCACTCAGCCCCTAAAACTTCAGCATTATTTTTATTCCATTTTTACTTCATCTGATGGACAACAGATGGTGAAAAATGTAAATGATACCAACAGCAGCAAGTTAGATACTGGGTGACTAAATGTTCAGAAGGGGATGTATACCCTTCTGTAATGTCTACTTGTAATAACATGTATTGACTTTCTATTTTTTTAATCCTGGATGTGTGCAGTATTTGTTAATTGGCAGCCTCCCAAGAGCAGAGCTCTGACTCCCTCTTCTGGCGTGTTTGGAGAAGTAGCTAAATTCTGGTGGGCTGCAGCAGTGAAGCTTTTGGTTTAGAAATATTTGTGCATATATAGTTAAAGAGAACAGTTGCTAGCTTTATGCATCAGAATCTTTCCAGGTTAAAAAAAAAAAGAAAATCGTCTATTTTAAAGACATATTCCATTGCTGCTTCTTTGACATATGTGCTGATAAATCCCTCTTTCCAGGGAAAAATTATTTTCAAACATTTGTATTACAACACTGTTTTATTACGTAGTTTCTGGAATGATGAATTCCAGTAATCTTGCCTTAAGTAACTGTATTGTACCTGATGTAAATCTTCATTATTTTTGACTCTGGGACTGAAAACCTGTTTAAAACATACATTTTTAAATTGGAGTTTAGTTTTACAGAATCTTAATTCTTTGTATTTGATTGCGTCACTCGTTGAATGCCTAAAATGAACAAAAAGAAAATTCCTGTAATTCTTATCAGAATAATAATTTTCTCTGCTGTTCATATTTGTCCCTCCAGAGCTTCCATATCCATGGCATTTCAGCTGATTTTTATTTAAAGCAGTTTTTAGGATGGCAATTTAAAGTTATTTTGAGAACTACTGCTACCTTACAGTCATTTTTCCAATGGATGGGAGACAGAACAGTTGGTACTCTGCAGACTTAATAGACATTATTTTTGTCATGAACTATTACAGTAGGTGTACTGGCTGGGATAGAAGTCATTTTTCCGTAGTAGCCTGTATGCTGCTGTGTTTTGGGTTTATGACTAAAACAGTGTTGGTAGCACAGCAGTGTTTTAGCTGTTGCTATGCAGCATCAAGGCTGTGTCTTCTTCCTCCTCCATGCCACTTCTCCCCTAGCAGATACAGCCAGGGGACACAGCCAGGACAGCTGACCCCGACTGACCTGAGGGATACTCCGTACCATCTGGTGCCATGTTCAGCAGTAAAAGCTCAGGGAAAGGAGGAGAAAGGGGTTGCTATTTGTGGTTCTAGCGTTTGTCTTTCTGAGTAACCCTTACATGTGCTTAGGCCCTGCTTTCTGGGAAGTGGCTAAACACTTGCCTACCTGATGGGAAGTAGTGAATGAATTCCTCCTTTGTTTGACTTGTGCTTCACCTATCAAACTGTCCCTGTCTCAACCTCTGAGTCTTCTCCCCTTCTATTTTCTCACTCTCCCATGGGAGGAGGAAGTGAGTGGGTGCCTGTGTGGGTGCCTAGCTGCTGGTCTGAGTAAAACCACCACTACAGGGCGACACAGAACCTAGTACAAAATTCAGTACTTCTTAGAGCCTGACAATATACTGTGATAGTTTTAGATAACATGTTTGTATTTAGAGGAATGTGATATAACTTAATTGAAAGGAGTTTGTAGCCTTTGAAATTTTTTATGGAAAACTAAAGCTCATGAATGCGAAGTGATCTCACTGGGTAAGAAAGCAAATATTTACTTTGTGAGCCTAATTGAAGTGCACTAAAGGATGCTAAAGATTAAGGTCTGTCAGGATAGACTATATTCTTCTGTGAGTTTATTGTAATTGTGATTCAAACAAATAATGTCCTTTAGGTACCATAATTTAAGCTCAAGTGTTTTAGAGACTGACTAAATAGCAATTCTAACTAGGAAGGAATGGCATGTCACACATGCGGGCTGACCCCTCACACAGACACGTACCATCCTTAGCTGAATGCTTGGTCTCATTGCTATCTTCTGCTTATCTGAAAGGCCTCTGTCTTCTATTCACTCTTGCAAAATAGTTTGGCTTTATATTCCACAGATCTTGGCCATTGTTACATTTCCTTCACTTTTAGTAAATGCTCGGCTTAGGTGCATGGCTATTACATGTTTTTATTTTGTTTGTGTTCACTGCAGAAAGACCTTGCTGTGTCTCCTTTTAGAAAGAAGTTGAAATCTTGGGAAAAAACGATTTTTATTTTTTTTATTTTGAGGAGAGTGGTACTCTTGTATAAGCCTTTTCAGAAATGGTACATATTCATATGAAGATACACTTTTTAAAGTGTTAGTGGAATTGGAAAAGCATTGACAAAACACCCTGTTTCAACTACTTGTTCTTAAGATTCTTGTCATATCAGAGCTTTATTGTTTTTCCTCTCATACAGCATCTCCTAGACCGAATTTCAAATTTATTTTAACTATCTTAAAGTGCAGCTCTTAGCAATGTGAGAAGGATGTATCCCAGTTTCCTGCAGGTCACATTCAGAAATGCTGAACTGTTTTTAAAAGATAATGAATCCAGAGCTCTTTACTTGGGCAATCTAATTACAGACAGTGGAGGCACACTCCTTGGCCATAGTCATCCACCATCCTCCCCCATAGCAAAACTGGCATTTGTTTGACCCTGCTTGAGAGCTAGTTCAGCTTGTTAAAGTGGCAGAAAAGTGTGCATTTATTTACCTAAGATAAGGTTAGCTTTGTGTTGCATTGGTCAACTGTGTTGGCTGGGAGGGCTGGTGCCAGCCCAGTAAGGGAGAGGGAAGAAGACTGCACTTTTTTACAGCTGGATGCTTCACTGGCTTTGCTGTACGAAGAAATGGCACCAAAAGGAGAGCTGAGGTTTACTTCATTTGTGGGTCTAAACCTCTAGGACCCGCACATAGCAGGCTGAAAACCATTACACTCCATCAGGGATGTAAAACTTTCTTCTGTCAAAGTCTAAATTTAGATTTGTAATAGTGCTTCTTTCTTCTTTACTTATGTGCCAGTATTGAAAAAAAAAAAAAAGATAAAATGGCCTTGACTGTGTTTGAGATTATTGTTACACGTGAGCTTTCTGATCATGAGTTGCTTGAGCAGAAATACAATTATTTTTCCACCAGCATAACCTTTAATGGCTATATTTGAAGTATTTATCTGGATGTATAATGGACTTCTGTTTTACAGAACACAACTTTGCATTTTATGGCATAATCTAGTGCTTTGATTTATAAGAATAATTCTTTTTTAGCCCTAGTTCAGTAAGAATTGCCTATGCTTACTTTTTTTCTGGATGTACTGACTGTGTCAGTATATGTTAAAGCTGTAATTTTTTTTTTTAAATATATAAGATTTTAACGATGTATGTAAGCTTGCTTCTGTACTTAGCAAAATGAGAAAAGCCTGGAACCAGAGGAATGCATAGGTAACCTAAACGGGAAGAAGTAGTGGTAAAAGTTATCAGTTATCTTCCCATGCTGGACAAATCATAAAAGATAAATAACAAAAATTTCCTGTCTATAACAAAACAGCTCCCAGAATAAGCCACCTATGGTCGTCACTTAGAGCGCTGTTACACATCTTAAGGACTTTCTGGACTATGCATACATAAATAATGTGGTTTTCTTCGCAGGAAAGTCTCAAGTCTTGATTTAAGCCTGGAGTCTTTTGGTTTGGGAAGAGGATCAGTTTTCTTTAGTTCTGTTGTCAAATATGAAAAGTTTTTCCAGATGTCTTTTGTTCAGGTTGCAGTCATGTAGCAGTTGATTAAATGTTTATTACTTTTTGCTACCTTAAGCTTTTTCAGAAAGTGGTATGCTTAACTCTGAAAGTGAACACTAGGTAAGTAACATTTCATAACTGCAGTTATACTTGATGCTTCAGCAGACTGTACTGGAGCTGAACTGGTCTGTCCAGCAATTTTTCACAAGGGAGATAAACTATGATCATATCCTTTTAATTATATTAAATAATTAAAATATTTAATTTCTAGTTCTGGTTCTGACAGGCTGTTTGTGTGATTCAGAAAAGTAGGCAAAAGTTTGATTAACACTACTAAGCTATTACATAAAAAGTACAAGTACTTTGCAATAAAATAGTAAAACCAACTTCACAGAAGGTGACATATATAAACTGAATGATAGTTAATTCCCTTTTGGTTCCCATTTGGTTTTGAACTTGTATGTTCACAGGAAGCTAAAAAAAAAAAAATTGAGACATGACGTCAATGTACCAGAATCATCTGGTTAGAAATTAGCCGTTTTCACTTCCCATTATAACACTTCCTTTATCAGCTCAGCATTCTGGTTTTTTAATTCCAGAATTGTAACTAGCAAATCATCTGTAATGATGAAGATCTAGGAAGCATCTGTTACATGCACATTAATGACAAGGTTTTTTTTATTTGGAAGAGGAAATAAAATTCCCTTTAAAGATTATGCAGCCCTACTCCTTGCAGGGGGTTGGACTAGATGACCTTTAAAGATCTCTTCTGATGCAAACTATTCTGTAATTCTAGGATTTTCCTAGGAGCCAGTGTGTAGAGTCTAGAATTGGAGATAAGAAGTCATTGACCTAAAGAGTCAAAATAGATTTTAAATCAATGATAGCAATACAGTTAAAAATCCAGCATTTTAAGATTACCAATACTGGTTTTAATTGGTAGCAGTTCAGTAGTACAAGAAAAATTTTTAGGTTCTACACAAAAATTCAACAGCTAAAGGGCATAATAGATCCTGATTTTATTTGTGTACTCTATTTTTAATCTCTCTTTTTCATAGTAGTTATCAAGTCAGAAGCCAATCAAAGTGACCCGGAAGAGCACACAGTGCTTGGGTTTCACACTGCTATTTCTACCTTGATAATCAGTTATAAGCTGTAAATCTAAAAGGCCAGTGATAGGGATTGGTCTTTCTGGGATGAATCCTTCCATCTGGCAACTGAGTTCTGTTTGACTGCAGAGCTTTTTTAATTGTTGCATGTTTTCATTTCCAGCAGGCCAGAACAGCTCTGTGCCAGTAGGATAGCAACTGTTTTCTGAATGAAGAGTTTCCACGTTAGTGCCATTTCAAAGTGAATTTTGTAGTTTACTTAAGCACTTAAGGCACAGATTCATTTTTTTCCTGAAAACAGGCCAAGTGAATGGTGATTTTTCCACAGTGTGAGCTAGAAAATTGGGTATTTAAGAAGTAGGAATTCTAGTTCTCCTCTTCCTGATTCATTCACATTGCGTCATTTTTCAAATTGTGATGCTTTTTCAAAAGTATCCTTCAGGACCATAGATTAGTCCTTAAGACTAACATTTAGTATGCTTTCCAGAACCTGTTGCAACATGAAATGCAGGTCTTTGACTCCAGGGTCTAACAGACAAACAGTCTCTGCTGAGAAGACTTAGATTACAACAAAATCTGGATGGATGCCCCATCCCTGGAAACGTTCAAGGCCAGGCTGGATGAGGCTCTGAGCAACCTGATCTAGTCAGGGATGTCCCTGCTCCTTGCAGGGGGGTTGGACTAGATGACCTTTGAAGGTCCCTTCCAACTCTAACCATTTTATGATTCTATGATTCTATGAAAATATAACAGGCATTTTTTTGTCAACAAATACAGATACTCTTTCTTTTTTCTCTTTGGGGGTGTGCCTATAGCATACTGAATAGCAGGCTGAAATGACCTTCGTTACACCTGTAGAATAATTTAAAAATACTTTTGATTGAAGGGTGAAGGAAGGGGAGAATTGCAGGTGGTTATTTTTCTTTTTTTTTTTCCTGTAACATAGTAGTTCACTCCATGTAAATTATAGCCAAAGACTTGTCTAGTAGAGAAACTTACATGCTTTAACCATGTTTAAGTAATTAGACTACTAAAATCTTACAGTCTAAATCTTGCATACATGCAGAATGTATTGAAAATTAGAAGCTAGTGTGCTAATAAATGACAGAACTGGTAAACCACATTGCATAGCAATTTTTTTAGGATTTTCATTTTTATAACTATTCTTACTTGGTTAGTCTGGTGCAATTTTCCCTAATCTTCATGAGGATTTTTAGATTAAAGGTTGAAAAGCTGTTAAAAAAAAAAAGAAAAAAATACAACAAAAAAAAAACCAAACCAAGAAAACCCCAGAAAAATGAGAGAGAGTCTGAGAACATCTAAGTGCTGTTGAACTATGGCATTCAGAAGGCTTTTCTTTTCAAGAAGCTGAGGAGTAAAGTAACTGAGTTTTTGCCTTGCAGAAGCAGATCTGAGCTCTGCAGACCTGTACTTATCTCTAGACAGTGTGCGATGCACAATTCTGTATACTCCACACTCAGATACTGTGACAACTTTAAGATAAATTATAGTGAGTCACTAACTGAAATGTGTTCTTGTACCTGTATTTTGGGTGAGAGAAGAATGGCCTTTCACATCATTTTAACTCTTTCACTCTGACAGTATTGAGTTAGATCAGTGCTAGCTTAAAACTGCAAACAGTTTGTTTGTCCTTGTACATGTTGCAAAGTATCTTAAAACAATTCTATTTAGGAACAGACAGTATTACCAGGCAGGAATCCAGAGAGGAAAAAAAAAACCTGTTAACTCTGGGTATTTTTCCAGGGAGGAAATCTTTCTTTTTTTTCTTTTTCATTTTTTTATTTTGTGAGATGGAAGACAATTCTGTGCTGATGGGAATACTTATTTCCACCAAATAAAAAAAAAAAACAAAAACTGTTGCTTTGTTATTACAGCAGGATCAAGTTTAGTAAGTTTGCTTGTGGTTTTCTTTGTTTTGTTTTGTTTTTTATTAATCAGGTTAGTAACAAACTGAGGTTGGGAACATACTGAAAGACACATGCAGACTCTAATAATACCGTGAATAGTGTCGAACTAACAGGTCTTGATCTTGAGAATTGTGATTTATAATGAGTATTTCAACAGAACAAGTCAGTTGAATCTTTATTTTTTTAATCTTTTTCCAGGATCAAACTTGAATCGCTGTGGATTCAGAGGCTCTTCATATTTAGGGATGCCATTCAATCCATCCAAGGTCAGTTAAGTGTGTGTGTCCGTGTGTCAAATACTTTCAGTTGGGCAATAAATGATCTTGTGTCTTTTTTAAAATATTAACTACATCATTACAGAATATCTGGAAGGCAGGGGTTTTTGCACTGTTAGTACACTCAAATGTTTGCATAAAATGGTATGGCTTGAGTTTCCAGGGCAGTGAATAAATTGACATACAAATTGTGGTTTGTCTTAGTGCACTCTCCCACTTCTCTGATTTTTTACTGAAGCAGGGAAACTTCTCTAATTCAAGAATTTTCACCTGGTAGAGAAGGGCAGAATAGCTCCCTATTAAGTGGTGCAGCACATGCTATTCTTCAGTATTCCTCTTCCTGTGTGCAACAACGTGATTGCACCTGGTATCCACTCAAACAGAGGCAAGGCTCTGCTTATCCTTGTTTATTATGATTGTAAGAGTGGATGCTTTGAAGCCTATGGAAGTGAAGTTCAAGACAGTTAAACTTGTATTTGAAAAGAAAGTGCCCTTAATACAAGAGAGAAAAGAGGCTAGCAGAGGCTGCTGAAGAAGGTACAGAAGGTCTGATATGGTTGGAAGAGGGAAGTAGAGGCAGGAAGGACTGTGAATAGGTACAGGTTCTGTCCTGCGTTTGAGAGTAAAGAGTCAAATCTCACTGAAGAGTGGATAAAAAATCTGAAAAAGAGTGGATGAAATGCTCTGGAAGAGCATTAAATTATCATCAATTGTTTGATTTTTGTAGTGAACAGATAGCAAGATTTTAAATACAAATGAATGAATGAATCTTGGGATCGGAAACTGAAAGCAGGGATGGCCATCTGGTACATTAGTGACTGTAGTAGACTCTAAAAATGCTTGAACTAACTTGAATGAAGGTAGTACAGCAGCCTGTTTTCACCCTATTTCTATTTACTCTTAACAGCATAACTTTATGCTTCTGAATAACTTGTGGGAATGTTAATCTGCATTGGAGTGATAACTGCATATGCATCTTTGCATAACAAGTCAGCCAAGTACTCATAGCAGTAATATTCAGAGGTTGCACTTTCTAACAAGGGAAAAATAATTGCGAAGAGGGTTTTTTACATCTCTACACTGGGTACTACAGCAGCATTTGACAGGCAAGGTAATTTATCTCTTGGTTTGCTTTGCTATTTATCCTATTTTACACTACAGATGGTGTCTGCAGTGAGCTCGGACTGTAGTAGCAACATGAATTCATCATCTGTTTTAATTGGAATTAGCCTCAGTGGCATTCCAGCCACCTGCTGAGCCTGAAGGAAAAAAAAAACAAAAGCATCTGTTTGACATGTAAAACAATTTGGGATCTGTAGTAGTGACTTACTAGGATACTTCATTAAAAATAATGTTTAAAGACAAAGCAGTAGACAATGATTTCAATGTAGTTGTATAAGAAAAAGACTGTTTTTACTCAGAAAGGAAGATGATGGTCTTTGATAACAGCCACCTAAAGAAGTTCAGGTTGTCATGCTATTGCTGTGCCATAACAGCATTATAAAATAAATAAAGACATAATTTTACCAAACTGAGGTAATAAAAATGTATCAGTCATGTTTCCTCAAAGGTTTGAGTCAGTGCCATGGAGTCTAGTACATTAAATCAGTGCGTGCTTTTGGAAACCTTTTTCAAATTCTCCCCAGTGTATAAAGCTTGAAGATTGAGTTCTGGATAGAGTTTTGAGATCTTATAGAGGCCCCTGAAGACAAAAAGTCCATAAGATCGGCAAAGTGTCATTATCTCTTTCCAGTACTTTCTGGTGTTTTAACTTAACTCTCAACTTCCAATAGTACATGCTTCATACTTAAATATTCTCTTTTCAGGAAATGTGTTGTAGCCCATCTGTGTCTCATAATGTGTTAGCCAGTCTGCAGAAGGGACAAACCACATGTAACCTGTGGAAATTAGGTACAAGGTCGTTATCTCTAGAAAACCGTTTGCAGATGGATGTGCTTCTTATTCAAGTATTGCAATACTTTTTTCATTGCATCTGCATTAGAGGGATCAGATCTGCATGATTTATTAGCATACAAAGGTTTAAAGTATTTCCAGCACTGTTACCCTAAAATGTTCTGAAATAAAAGC
>WHYT01015089.1:19271-53322 GCA_009806455.1 Tetrax tetrax | reverse complement strand
CTAAAATAAAAAAAAAAAAAAAAAAAAAAAAAAAAGACTTGGAAATCCACTGTGGAATTATATTTAAGGTCTTGTAATTTTTCTCTATTCATAATTTTAAAATATTCTGTTAAATCTATGTCTTGAAAAAAAAAAATTGAAAAAGTGTGTAAACATTTTGGATTTGCATTGACAGTTACTATTTATTACATGCCACTACAGTGATTTCATTCTTGAATTCTGAGGAAGTGTCATACCGGAGGTAGCCAAGTATCTTCTGTCACTAGGGACCCTTCAAAATAAAAGAAAACAAGGAAGTGGTATGTTAGAATTTCCAACTTTACTACGTGTTACCAGGATAGCTCATTTGGTTTTGGTTTGGGGTTTGTATTTTTTAGCTATTTCCCTTTCAATGTTTGATGGTGGTGTCTTTGCAGCTCTTTGGAATGGTAGCAAAAGTGAAGCAAAACCATACCTGCTTGACCAGCTCAGCACACGCAGCTTTAGCAAGCCTTAAGAGTCTTAACTGGAAATGAAGGCTAAGAGTGCAGCTTCTATCACTGCATTTAAACATGAATAATTTAAAATTAGGTAACAATTACTTTCTAAAATGGTTCCAGGTTCTGCAGTCTCTCTGATTTGGTGTTATTGGAGTTTAAACTAGCTTTTTAGTTAGGGATGTATAGTTTTCTTAGAGTTTCAGATGGGTTTTGGTCTTTTCAATCTCTTTAAAGTGTTACGACTCAGTTTGAGGGGCTAGATTGAAAGCCAGTATGTGTAACTTTTATGTAAGATTGTGGTAAATAACATGTGCTTTCACTTGGGAAGAAAAGATCTGTTTTGTATTCCTGACACAACATTGTATTTTCTCAAGGCCGAAACAATCCCTGTTTGTAATACTGATGACAGGTGTGAGAATAAAGTTTTTTGAATGTGAGACTCTGCCTGTGTAGAAGTATGGCTGGTAGCATTCTTTATTAGTGTTTGGAGAGATTTTGCGCACGCAGCAAAGAGTTTCTTAGCCCTCTCTGCAGTGGTCAGCAGGAATTGTTGGTGGCCATGAATTATGTTTAAATAGCTGTTCTGGTTAATGTGGTAGGGAACATTATCATGTCATTGAACCAGATTTAAATGTTTGAAAGTTTCTCCTCACCATACGTCTTTAAGTGTTAATTCTGTTAAGGAAGGCTCAGATTGTGGAGACCATGATTGTAGCTCACATAGTGCAGGACTGTTTTACACCAGGGCTGAGTGCCAAGTTAATCTATTTCCTGTGTGACCTACAAACTGTAATTATCACAAAAGGTGAAATGTGTAGAGAGAACAGGGCTTGGCTCTACCCCCGTTGTTGTCTTCTCAGAGTATATCTGCACCTATATATTAGTCCAGATCAGTAGAGAGCACTTTGTAAGAGCAGTTCAATGCACTTGCTCCAAAAGAGCAAGGCACACAAGCTGAGCTCCTTTTAAATGAAACTGAACCAGAAGGTGCACTCCAGATGAACTTCCCCCTTAGTGGGCCAGACTACAGCTGGCACAAATTGTGAAATGCACGTAGTGTGGGCACCAGTACTGCTGCACTGACAGTCTTGCCCTCCAGACCCACTCCTGTTGCATTACTCCTTCATGTAGACATAACCTAACTGGATTTAGTGTATTTCTTCTGTTGTTTAGTCCAGGTACTGTAGTGATTGATACAATTTTTATGAATGCTTCACTACTAGGAAATCTTACGATGTTTCAATATTTTTCTTTTTTCCCCCTTTTTTTAGGGTCCAGGTATATCTCATCCCTATGATAGTGGGCACATAGCAATGACTTACACAGGTCTGTCATGTCTGCTTATTCTTGGAGATGATTTAAGCCGAGTAAATAAAGATGCCATATTGGCAGGATTGAGAGCTCTCCAGCTGGAGGATGGAAGGTAAAAGATATCTCATATTCTACACCTCTCTGGAAGGTTAATGGAAAACTCAGATGTGGAATGAAACATAAGAAACATGTTTTTTTAGGAAAGTAGCTATATAATCTTTTATTTCTATTAGAGAGTACTTTGGTCATGTTGCCTGATTCCAGTAATACGCTACATGCAGTTAACCTCTTCTACATGTTTGTACCATGTGTGGTTTTAATGTCCAGACTGATAACTCTTATACATCATCCTGCATTTTATATTCCCTGCTGAAGAGTGCCAGCTAACCCCTGGAGAAAAAGGAAAGTGCTTTGCACATCTCTGGTATGGGATTGTTACTTTGGCAGGAGTCAATTTCTAGTGTAACAGACATTTTCATGCCCCAAAGGGAGAGGATGTGTGAAGGCCAGAACTTGAGCAAACATTGGTCCAGATAGAAACAGCACGTGAGCTCAGTGAGGGAAAGAGACATTTTTCTGGTGTTACCCTAGTATAAGTATGCTAGTCTTAGTTAATAAAAGATAGGTGTGAAGGAATAAAAACTGGAAGAAAAAAAAATTTGAAATGATGATATATCTTTTTATGTTAGGAATAAATACATGTATTTTAATTTCTACCTTACCTTAGCTGAATGTGATTTGAAGTATCTGGATAACATACAAAGCAGTTGTCACCTGAGGATGGGGCAAGATTGTAAACCACAGTACTGGCACATCTTAAGAAGTATCTTGGTTTCCCAGAATGTCCTGTGCCATATCCAGAGAGCAATGGACTTCAGCATTGTCTAAGCTACAGAGAGCACGCCTGGCACTGCTAGGATTAGGAGAGATGAAAATATCTCCCAGTAAATGTTGGAGGCTTTTCTATGCAAGAAGATAATGGGATACATACTTGAATTGCAGGATCAAAGAGGGAGCATCATAATGGTGATAGTCATGCTTAAAAGAATGTCTTTGAAGTCAGAAGTACTTTTTTCTTTTTTTTTTTTTAGAAGAGATCTGTCAGGAGGACTCATCAAAATATTCTGTTGTGCTGACTTCTTGCAAATGGTTAAGTTATCAAAATACACTAACTAGTTCTTTGAACCAAGTGGAGGCTATTGTACCTAGATAACCCAGGTCACAACAACTTTTAAATGTTTGTAGCATTTGGAAAGATTGTAGCTGTAAGAAACCAAAAATTGGTATTAGATATGGTAGTAGTAACAATTACACTTAAATATATATGGGAAACTGATCCTGAAGTTGTAGTGAGGAAAGAAAGCCTTGTGAGCTATTAAGATTTCTAGGAAGGCAAAGAATTCTTCCCCAAACATTGTATGTTAAAATGATAGCTTGTACATCAGTATATACTATGATAGGTGAAAGAATGTCTTTGAATAAATAAAGATCAGTGTCATTACATTGCTGGAAATAAAGTCACCCAGGTCCCTAAATGTTGATAGTTCTATTAATTATGCTTGGTTTAGTTAGACTCACATCTTGTAAAAAGAAAATCTAGCATAGCTGTGGGTTATATTTAGGTGAATACTGAAAAGAAACTTACATTTAAAGGAAAACTATGCAAAACTACTTTTCATATTTTCTGCTGTAACAAGCTATACAGTGTGTAATGTCAGAAATGTTTCTTTCAGCTTCTGTGCAGTGCTGGAAGGAAGTGAAAATGATATGAGGTTTGTGTACTGTGCTTCCTGCATCTGCTACATGCTTAATAACTGGTCAGGCATGGATATCAAAAAAGCGATAGACTACATTAGAAGAAGTATGGTGAGTATTTGCAAAGTGTTATTTCTTACTAAATTTTTAAAGTGACTAGCTTGCTTTCTGAACTATGACTAAAAATCTCTCCATCCAAGTGGAAATACCATGGAAATTTTTGTTTTCTGTTCCTACTTTACCAAGTTGAAAATTAAAAAGTACATTGTTTTTTGTATTTGTCTTTTCATTGTAATGTGTGCACTAGCAAGATAAATTTGTTTGGTGTGTATGTTCACTGCAAATTAAATCTGATTTTTTTTCTTTAAATCATAGAATCCTAGAATGGTTTGGGTTGGAAGGGACCTTAAAGATCAAAGCTCCAACTCCCCTGCCATGGGCAGGAATGCCTTCCACTAGACCAGGTCACTCTAAGCCCTGTCCAGCCTGGCCTTAATACAGAGATGGGACATCCACAGCTTCTCTGGGAAATCTGTTCCAGTGCTTCACTGCCCTCAAAATAAAGATATTTCTTCCTTATATCTCATCTAAACCTACGCTCTTCCAGTTTAAAGCCATTGTCCCTTGTCCTATCACTACATGCCCTTGGCAAAAGTCCCTCTCCAGTTTTCTTATAAGCCCCCTTTAGGTACCGGAAGGCCGCTGTAAGGTCGTCCCAGAGCCTTCTCTTCTCCAGGCTGAACAGCCCCAACTCTCAGCCTGTCCTCAGAGGAGAGGTGCTCCAGCCCTCTGATCGTCTTCATGGCCCTCCTCTGGACTTGCTCCAACAGATCCATGTCCTTCTTATGTTGGGGGCTCCAGAGCTGGATGTAGTACTCCAGGTGGGGTCTCACCAGAGCAGAGCAGAGGGGCAGAATCACCTCCCTTGACCTGCTGGCCACGGCTTCTTTTGAAGCAGCCCAGGATGTGGTTGGCTTGCTGGTCTACAAGCAGAGATTGTCCGCTCATGCTGAGCATCCCATCAATCAACACCCCCAAGTCCTTTTCCTCAGGGCTGCTCTGAATCCACTCTCTGCCCAGCCTGTGTCTGTACTTGGGATTGCCCTGACCTTGCATTTAGCCTTATTGAACTTCTCCATGAGGTTCAAATTGAAAGCAAGGTTTTGACAACTGATGTTTCTATAACTTAGAAAAAAATGCATAAATAAAGCACTACATCAATAAAATCCTCACATTTCCAGGAGCTGCTCTCCTGTTTTTTAAATTAATGTGTTGGTTTTGTTTAGTGGGGGGGGGGGAGCTACAGAGGCAGCTTCTGCAAGAAGCTGCTAAAAGTTTCCCCTTTGTCCAGTGGACTCAGCTGGGTCTGGGGTGGAACAACCGCTGGCCAGGACCAAGCCAATTGGTGACAGAATGTTCAATTACAACGCCTCTGATACAACCTATTTAAGAAGGGGAGAAATAAAAAGAAAGGAGGAAGTAAAGAAGCTGGGGGGAGGGGGCGGCAGGAAGGGGGAGGCCCCAGCCTTGTGGGCCTTGCAGCCCTCACCCTCTGGCCTCCCGCGGGGCGGCCGACTGGGCCCGGCCCAGCTGCAAAAACTGGAGATGAGATGTGAAGAGAACCTGAGAGGCGTCTGCCTGAACCGGTTGTGAAGCATTTCTTGTGGGAGGAACGGCTGCAGACGCCAAGGTCAGTGAAGAAGGAAGGGGAGGAGTAATGCTTCTCCAGACAAGATTCCCCCTGCAGCCCATGGAGGCCCACGCAGGAGCAGGGATCCACCTGCAACCCCGGGAGGACCCCACGCCGGGGCAGGCAGGTACCCAAAGGAGGCTCTGGTCTGTGGAGGGTCCACACTGGGGCAGCTGTTCTGAAAGGACTGTACCCCGCAGTCCTTTGATGCAGAATCAGAGGAAAAACTAATTATTTACATCAGTGCAAGCATATTAAGTGTTTCCAGTAATGAATTTAATTATTTATTTCTTAGACATTTGGAATGAAGGAAAGTATTAGTACATACACTTTTTTTTTTCTGTCTGTGCAAGCTATCTTCATGTTTCATTGGAGAAGAAGAGAGTTCGGGGTTTTTTCCATGGTGTTTTCAGTAGTTTAACTGAGTTTCATTTTGCAAGATTAAAGGAAATGTTTTTCAAAGAAGCTGAGTAAGCTTGAAAACTAAGGTTTCCTGAATGTGAGTAAGCATACATAATAAACTCTTCCAGTGCTCAAAAAAGAGACAAAGTTATGATGATATACTAATTCTGTTATAAACTAGTATGTTTTAGTAGTTGTTGCCAGCAGTGAGACTGTAAAATTTAAGTGAGAAACAAGTCTAAGAAAAACTTAATCTCCTGCTTCACACCAAATTGGTTTTTATTTTTTGTTTGTTTTTTAATAGGTAGATGCATGAGCATTTCTTACTGTACATCACAAGAAGCTTTCTGGCACACTACCATAGACTGATTAGGGACATAGTTTTATTCATAGGTTCTTTTTAAAAAAATTTAGAATAATCTGATTCATACATTGTGCATTCATGACATCATGGAATTGAGGGTATGAACATAACTTTATAGTATCACACCTGTGCTGCTTTTAATGTCTCTTAATACGTTTCTACTCTCCTTACTCCCCCCTATACCCTTCAGCAGGACAAGAGAGAGAATAGGAAGAGCAAAAGCAAGAAAACTGGTGAATCAAGGTAAAGACAGTTAAGTGGAGAAAAGGGAAAAGAAAAAAAAAAAGTGATGCAAAGCCAGTCAAGTCACTCACCACCTCCCACAGGCAGGCTGATGCCCAGCCAGTCTCCAAACATCAGCCACCTTCCCCCCTGCCCACTTCTTCTGCTACCCCAGTTTTAGTGTTGAGCATGTTAGAAGATAAGGAATATGCCTTTGGCCAGTTGTGTTTGGCTGTTTTGACTGTGGTCCCTCCCAGCTTCTTCCCAACTCTCAGCCTACTTGCTAGGGAGTGGTAAAGTGGAAAAAAGGAAAAGCCTTGATGCTGTACTTGGTGCTGATAGTCCATCCAACAGCTATCCCCTGAAGCCTGTGTTTCCCCCACTTAATGGCAAGTCAGCCTACGAGCCCATGGGATTCATGGTCCCACTCTTAGTTGCTGGCACTCAGACCACCTGTCTTACCCACCAGCTATTTGGGCCTGAAGTTTGCTAGCATTCATATACACACGCACTCGGAATAGACAACACATGTTCACAGAAGAGCATTTAAAATAGAGTCATTTAAAAAGAGCATTTAAAAAGGTCTTGGGCCAACCACGGTGATCAAGGCAGGGGTCAGTCATACAAGCATACAGACCAGCAGCCTATTCACACTCTGTTAGCACCTTTTTCGCCTTTTTTCCCTCTGTTTTCCCTTGCTTGTTCCTCCCCAGTCTGCTTTGATATTTCCTTTTCTCACCATTGATCCTTTCCCTAGCCATCCCATAATAAGTTGTGCACACCCCTGCATTCCCCAGAAAGCACCCTATAACAAGTTTTACACAGTTCCAGAATTTTGTTCCCCTGCATCTCGTAAGAGCCTCTGTAACCCTGCAGTTAGTAGCCCACTTCGGTCAGCATGGGTTTCCAGGGTGAGGAGATCCCTGCTGGCTCCTCAGGTGTCACCCAGGGACAATGATGTGTCTGTTCTCCTTTGACAGTCTGAGGGAGCACCGAGTCAGGGTGCTTGCTCTTCACTGATTAGGTCAGGAGGGTTCTTCCTCCTCTGATCCTTGCCTAACCTTTGCAATTACTGATTTTATTCAGATAGCTTAGCAGAGATACAATAGGAGAATCAAATACTAAGAAAGAATAGGGAACAAAACCAAAGAGTAAAATCTTCATAAGCAGGATAATGAGAAAGAGAACACGATAGCTTCTCCCCACCCCTCCCTCCTCCCGGGCTTACCATTATCTATACCACCTTCCAGGACGAGCAGTGCAGAGGGGAAGAGGAAATGTCAGTTCATCACTTGTTGCTTTAGGCTGCTGCTTCCTCCTTGGGGGAAGAACTCCTCCCATTCCTCCTCTACTCCAGCCTGGCGTCCTTCCCACGGGCTACAGTCCTTCATGGAACTGCTCCCATGTGGGGTCCTTTTCCACGGGGCGCAGTCCCTCCAGAAGAGCTGCCACAGCCCCAGCAGGCCCTCCATGGGTCACAGCCTCCTTCCTGCACCCGCCTGCCCCGGCGTGGGGCCCTCCCCGGGCTGCAGGGGGATCCCTGCTCCTGCGGGGCCTCCATGGGCTGCAGGGGCACAGCCGGCCTCACCAGGGGCTGCACCTCGGGCTGCAGGGGAATCTCTGCCGGGAGCAGCATCACTGCTCCCCCTCCTTCTGCACCGACCTTGGCGTCTGCAGCCGTTCCTCTCACAAGAAGAGTCCTTCACAACAGGATGGCAGATGCCTCTCAGAATCTCTTCACATCATCCATCTCATCTCCTCTCCACTTCTTGCAGCCAGACAAGGCCAGGTTGGGCCCAGACGAGTGCCCAGTGGGAGACCAGGGGTTGAGGGCTGCAAGGCCCACAAGGCTCGCGTCTCCCCCTCTCTGCCCCCACTTCAGCTTCTTCACATCTTCTCTCGGTTTTGTTTTTTTTTTTCTCTGTTTTCCCCTTTTTAAATACGCTATCACAGAGGCGTTATCACGGAACATTCTGCTACCAGTTGGCTCAGCCCTGGCCAGCAGCGGGTCTGCCCTAGGCCCAGCTGAGTCCACTGGACAGACAGGAAACTTCTAGCAGCTTCTTACAGAAGCTGCCATGATATCCCACCCCTCACTAAACAAAACCAGCACAGACTGAAAAGATGAAGTGAGCAGGGAACAATTATTTGTTTCTTAAGACTAGAGAGCATCACAGGAGGCTATTGGTAGAGCAGGCAAGTGGAGATTTTTTGAAAGTCTGGAGCTTTGAAATGGCGCTGGAGATTTACTGTCTACAGTGATCTTGAGCCAAATTTATAGTTTGCTTCTAGAGCCATAGTATTAGCAAATTCCAATTGTTATGTTCCTACAAGGAAAATTGACACCACTCAACAGAACAGAACAGCCTGAACAGAACAAGACCTCTTTGAAGGGCTCATAGTAATACTTCAGTTGACCAGTGAAGTAAAACTGGAGTCTGGGCATGGTCGAAGTCCAGAAGACATTGTGGCTTATCACAAAGACTAGGTCTGTTCCTGGCTAGCTCAGAGATTAACTCAAAGAGATGCTGTAAGAAGTGTTCTGTAGACAGCAGTGTCCTTAGGACTTAACAAGCTGATGCACAACAAGAGATACTGTATTTTTTCGTCCAAGTTTACTGTGAATTAATAGATTGACTACACACTGTGTTCAGTAGGACATCTTTTTAAAAAGTATTGGTTTACTGTGAATGCACTACAGAGTTGATATGCACATGTACACTACTGTTGTCTGGATTTTCTGGGTGTGCACTGCTTGGTCAGACCAGTATTTCAATGCACTAACTTGGTTGCAAGGTGTGTGGTACTTCTAGGCAAATACAAAACGTCTTTGCATCCTGCTTGGTCACATCATAGACCAAGATGTGTTTGAAGATGTCTCAAACACTCACAGAGCAACCCTTTGTGAAAATCATTTCACAGTGGTGAATGTTCCTTCCTCCCATTCATCTTTTTCCATGACCCTCCTTGAGATATATTCCAATTCAATTACTCATCATAACGAACACAGTATTTCTTGAAGTGTTCTTAAACAAATGCAATGAATGTGAAATGTGATATCCAAGAACATTAGCCTGATTTGTCCTATTAAGTTTTTGTAGATGGTGCTGAAAATAACCTTTATTTATTACAATTCCAATTAAATTCTATTTGAGATCATTTCATTTGTAACTTGTTGTGTAACTAACTATACAATGAACATTACTATAGAGTTTCTTGTAAATATTTATTCCTGTTTTGCTACAATGTTACCTCACTCTGGTGCTTCGGTTAATTATAAGCCAAAACAGATTGCATTGCTCATTAGTAAACTGCTGTGACAGAAAGGTGTGGTTTTAGTATCTTATGTCCTCATTTGCACATAGATTAAGCAAGTGATAGTTAACAAACTTTTTTTCAGTTACTCAAATCGACATACATGTGAAATGTAACTAACCTGGATGGAGAGTAACGTGACTGGTTAAACCCCGTAATTTTTTTTGTAATGAGATCCTGGATTTTTAGCCTCTTCTTTGGACAGTATTCTCTTTAGTGATGCAGAATCAGAATTGTGACAGATAGAATTCTATATAGCTGAAATAGGGAGGGAGGTTGTGTAGTTAGGCATGTTACTAACAGCAGAAGGTTGGAATATTAAACAATGGTATTGCTTTTATTTAGAAAAGTAGCTGTCTTAAAAAGAATTAAATCTTCATACAGACTAGATGGCTCTCTGTTACTACTTGACTAAAAAGTGTTTACGCAGTACTCATCACAAAAATATTCTGGGTCAGTTTTATCATTAGTAGAATAGTCAGGTTCCAGTCACAATTTTTATCAGCCTAGGTTGATTTTTGACTTTCACATTTAAAAGTCAGATATATCACTAATCAAAAAACAACAGACACCAAGATGCTGACATTTTGAATGACTTTAGCAAACACAAACTCTTAAATACTGCTTTTTGCAGCATTGCTTGGTTTACTGCAAATTTGGAATTTAGGCAGAGATATTGCAAGAACTTTTTAGTATAGCATCTGTTTCTTCCTAGTGTAGTAGAATCCTCTTGAAAGACAGATACATGAGTCTGTTGATAAAATTAAGCTGGTTGCAAAATTTTTAAAGTGTGAAGCAAAGATTGTACCCAACTGAGTTTACACATTTCCTGAGGATAGTATTTAATTATGCAGCTTTCATGTTGTAGTAACTTAGAGCCTCTCTTGCGTATAATTTCATGGGCCTTTTCAAAAGGACAAAAACCCAAAAACATTTCTCTATTTTTTTAATGCCCACAAGTCCCCAGAGAGCAGCTGCTGTGTGTAAATAAATAGGCACCAGTCAGCCAAAGGTCAGCTATTGTCTATTAAAATTTCAAGCTAATTGTACAGCCCAACATAGTACACTGTCTGGGATGCACAGTTAACAGCTTTTCTCCAGAGCTAATTACTTTGTCATCCATAAAGCAAACCACTTCCCCTTACAATTATTGTTTGTAGATTTAATTAGCTTTGCCAGCATAGCTTTGCTAATCAGCTTGCCTTTGCTTAGTAATTAATGGGCCTGTGGAGTGTGGTAGCACGTTTGGATTGCATGTGTTTTAACATTCAGGTGTTATAGGAATTACTTAAAATGTACTGCTTCAAACTTTAGAAGGTCAGGCTGCAGCTTAAATTGTATCTATTCGATGTTGCTCTTTTTAGTTGCTTCACCTTGCAGCAACAACTCAAGAACTGAGAAATACAGTTTAAATTTAGCTTCTGTCTGCTTCTATTTTCTTTTTTCTTCCCAATGTCAGCTTTAAAAACAGATCTACAAAATAATCCTTAGATCGTTTGATAAGACATGCTAGTTCTTGTAGTTAAGACTTCCTTTAGTTAGAACTATGGGAGTCATTAGAGATCTGTAGAGGTGTCCTATGTCTACCGGCCACTGTTAAGTGTTTTGGAGAAAACATGAGAAATTCATAGTCAACACCTGGTGTGAGAGGAGGTTAAAATTGCTTTCTAACTGTCTGATCAGATACTGAATGAATCATTAATTGAGCAGTTAATATGGAAGGAGTAGCATCTGTGTAATTTAACTTCTGAAGTTAAACATAAGAGGTTGAATCAGTTTTCTTCCTACTAAACAGTTTGATATTTGTCCAGTGATATTTTATTAAGCATTCTATTTGTACTTTTGTAAAAAAGATTTTCCATTTTATGAATAACTTACTCTAAACTCTCATTTCTTGACATGCAAAATGATTTAATGAATTTGCAGGAAAGGAAGATGGTTATTTGTACATATACAATATCACCTGCTCCTAGATTGCTCATAACAGATCTGTACTATAATATTCTTGGTGCTTTGTTTATCAGACTCAAGTTTCTCCTTTTTCTTTCACTTAACAAAGTTATTTTTCAGCATTGTTAAGACATTATTTTAACAGTAATATTTTATAGGGCAGGTTAAGTTTAGTCCAATGGTATGCTTTATTATGTTTTTACTTCTAGTTCACCCCATTCCCAAGTCTTCATTTTTCTAAGGTGTAATATTCTTGCTCCTTACTGAAGCATTTATTGTACTTTAGTATTGTACACGCAGTAGTATTTTGCCTTTTTGTGTGTTAACCAGCTTTTGGGTTAGAGATTTAATTTATCTATTTAATTTTGGTTTGAATTGCATATTCATTTTCTATAAAGACAAATGTGGGGTTTTTTCTTTTTCTTTGATGGTTGTCTGCAGCACATGCTTCCTCTTTTTGGCAAAGACACTTTTACCCATTTTCTGACTTCTAACATACATCACAACTCAAATGAACTCCATGAAAATCATAAAAGCTGCCTGCATTGAAACAAGACTGATTTGTGCCAAGAATTTTTTGAGGCATAGGTTCAGAACTTAATCAGTTTCAATGGTGGTTATGGCAATTTTGGTAGTAAACTGAGAAATTGCAATACCTGTGAAAGTTATTTGATTCTAAAGTAACTGGTTTGTGGGGTTTTTTTTTTCAGTCTTACGATAATGGCCTGGCGCAAGGAGCTGGACTGGAATCTCATGGTAAGAATGTTAAAATGTTCTATGCCTTTTTTAAAGACTGGGATTGAAAATGCTGTAGGAGATGCAGTGTATGTCATGCCGATTATTTTGCGATTTTAAGGAAGAAGGATGAGGAGGAACAAATACAAAACATGCCTCAGAATATCATCTGTCTTCTTCCCTTTTTTCTCTCTTAATATCAGACCAGATGGGTTCTTAATCTATCAACTCCATTAATCTTACCTCATTAATGTTTTTTTTGAAAGTTGTTGGTGGTAGTTCTTGTCTCTTGCTGACAGAGCTAACTTTTTCCACATGTACCATTGCTACTCCCTGGATTTATCTGCAAGAGATTTTGTGTGGTGCACCTGACAATCTCCAATTACAGGAGCCATTAGGAAAAGCTAGAAACATTTCCTCTGATGGATTACGACATCCATTGGGGGCTCAAATCTTGAAGCAGCAGTTAATTTTTGTAAACAGTTGATAGTTGTGAAGATAGGAATTGTCGAGGGACTGATATTTTTAAGTAAAATATTTTTCTATGCCATGAAGTAGTGGTTCGCTGATGACAGAGCATCTGTTGATTTTTATGTGATTGATACTATATCTATCAAATGTTTGGTAGCTTTATCCTTAGTACTAAGCTCTGATAGTATTCCATCGTTTTCTTCCTGCAGGATGGATAAAGTTGAGAAGCTTAAATACCCTCACATATTTACAAAATCAGTTAACTAATTTACTGTAGAATGCTAAGGATAACAGATAGCATTAATTCAGCATCCTCCTCCTGCTGCATTTCAGCATCAGAATGAAAATACGTGTAAGGAACTTCGGGGCCCAAGTCTAGTCTCAGTGACTGCCTACTGTCTTTCCCTGGCTGTAACTTTATCATATCTGGTAATAGAATAAGTTTTGATGGGCTTTAAAAGTGATAGACCGTGATAGACAAGGCAAGGAACATGAGCTTCTATTTTAATTCCAAATTTTACTTGCTGTTTCCTTGACAACAAAAAGTTCCTTAGAAGTGTTAATTTGTATTTATTACAACCATGAGAATCCAGCCGTCTTTTCAAAGTATTAACCATGCTTTTTTTTTTTTTTTCTTTCTGCTCATCAGACACTTCTAAGTGTTTATAATCTCTGGGGGATTGTGTCTGAAACTGCCTTTGGCATCTCTTCAGTCTGATTGCTGGCATCCTAATAGCTTTCTTTTTTAACTTATGTATGAAGAAATACTTTCTGTAGCATTACAATTTACTTATTTCTGGATAGCTATGTAATATAAATTGCGCAGCATTGAGAGATAATCCAGCTTTAAGAAAATGACTTTGTGCAAAAGTTCTGTTGGGTTTTTTTTCCCCTTTGACATGCATGCTGAATTAAAGTGATTTTATTTCATACTTTTAAAAACCCATTTATTTAATTGTTACTGCCCTAGTTAAAGCTCTGACTGAGATCATACATGCTTCAGTCAAAATCTGTGTATCAAAACAATGCAAAACCAACTCTCTCTTCACAGGTGGCTCTACATTTTGTGGTATTGCATCGCTGTGTTTGATGGGTAAACTGGAAGAAGTTTTTTCAGAAAAAGAACTGAACAGAATAAGAAGGTGGTGTATAATGAGACAACAGAATGGCTACCAGGGACGACCCAACAAACCTGTAGACACTTGCTATTCCTTTTGGGTGGGAGCAACGTTGAAGGTAGTGTACAGAACAACTACAGGATAGTTACTGACTTATATTGATTTCTTTAAGCATTGTATCTTTTATTTGCTTGGATGAGTGACATGTTTGGCATGAGTGCCTGAATAGGCACAGATCACTATAAAGATCTTTCATCTTGCAAAAATGCAGGATATGGAGGTTTACAAGATCATTGCTATCTCTGCTATCACTGCTTAACTAATAAATAGGCATTATATTTTAGTGTTAAGACTATACTAAGATTTAATATATTGCTGGCATGATCTAATTTCTTTTCAGCTCTTGAACATATTCCAATACACAAATTTTGAGAAAAACCGAAATTACATCCTGTCAACTCAAGATCGCCTTGTTGGTGGATTTGCCAAGTGGCCAGATAGCCATCCAGGTAAATTTACTCTTTAAAATTATGGGGAGTGTGTTCTAAGCTAGAAATACATTCCAGCAGTCAGACATCTTAGAGGTGTAAGGGATGTTTTTTCCTCTGTCTTCTTCAAAAATTGAAAAGAAACCTTGAAATATAATGAGATTTTCCTAATCTAAAGAGAAAGAAGGGGAGTATGGTTTTCCCTTGTTCAGCAGCAGATTAAGCGAGCTATAGTTTAGACTATCGCTGAAAGAGTTATCACTATTTGTTTAGAGCTGGACAAGCTTTTCTGTATGTATTTAACTATCCTAGTTAAAGGGAATATTGTGCAGTGTGTATCTTTTTAAATGGCCTGAGTAAAATATTTCAGAACATTTGTTTCCTTGAAGGAATCCTTTAAGCTTATTCAGAAGTCATTGATGTATTTAAAAACAGACAAATTTTACATAGTAATATACATTTTTTAGATTGTAGTTACACACAGCAATTATATGTGTTAATACTATTCTTTTGAAAGTGGATAATTTGTAGCGGTGAAAAATTTGAAAAGACGCTAAAATCTTTTAATTTGAAATAATTTCAAAATATGCTAGAATTCAAAAAAGGTACTGAAAACATGTGAAAACAAACCTTGTGCCAGTAGTCTTGCCCAGTGCCATTTGGTACAGGAAAGATAAACAGTCTGTAAACAGACCAAATAAGATAAAAATTTGGTCATAATAAAAGATTAGTCTGTTCAGAATCTGTGCCCTGATATTTCATCCTTTTCATTTTCGTTCATTTAGTCTTGAACAACAGTTGAGAATTTTTCAAGGTGGACCCACACTGGAAATAGAGTGCTTGTGATATGTATATTCTCTCAATTACCCTAAAAATCAGCGTAGGATTCCTGAGGACTTAGCTGTATTTACTTTGCATAATATAGATCAGTGTCAATGGAGGAGGTATTTCTGTTTATCTTGGTGAAGCATTTACTTAGAGATCTATGAATTAAAAAAATCTATTTAAAATGCCAGTCATGTGCAAAGTTCCTTAACCTATCTTTCATCATGGCTGTGATTGTTTCAGATAAGATTTGAGAAAGGCAAGACTAATAACAAAGCTATCTTGCTGTGATTTGTGTGGTGTTCCAGCCTGAACGCTGTTGTTTCCCGCAAAGCAAGCTTTTGCTGTCTGTTTTGTTTTCTTGTGATAGGTTGGCTTATTGCAACATTCTTTCCTCAGGCAGATGGTGGCCTAAGTATGTTCATATTTTTAAGGAAAGAGTTAATGCAGTTCTAATGTAAAGAATGACTATAAATGCAGCATTGCAAAGATTGTTTTGGTGGAACAATGGTTTCATTCTGTTGTAATTTAGCCTTGGTCAGGATGAAGCTACACAGTCTCTCACTTGCTCGCCCCCACCCTCCAGTGGGATGGAGAGGAGAATTGGTAAAGAAAAGGCAGCAAAACTCCTGGGTTGAGGTGAAACAAAAAATAAATTTAAGAGAAATAACAGAAGAAAACAAAATAGAGATGGAAAACAAATATGGTACAATAGCTCACAGCAAAATCCCAATGCTTAGTTTCTTCAAAGTAAGAGCAGAAGACTTCTCTCAGCACCTCCTCTCTTATACACTGAGCATGATGCCACATGGGATGGAACAGCCCTTTGGCTAATTTGGGTAAATTAACCCCAGCTGTTGCCTAATTGGTAACCTATCCCAGTTGTGTCCCCCTGGGCCACCAGCTCCAGTTCTCCTCCCAGCTCAGGTGAATGTTAACTCTATCCTAGCCAGAACAGGGACACATTCACAGATGAGCTTCCAAGAAGCTCAGTCTAGTATCTGAAAGGCAAGCTGTCTTTTGATCATTGTATATCTTCGCAATAAAGATTTCATACTTTACTAACATGAAACATCTGTGAAACTCAGTTGTTCTCAAAAAGCTTTTTGTTGGTTAAATGTACACAGTCCTCTTGACTTCAGTGTAAATGCAAAGTGTAAAGGTAATGAGAGTAGTATGGGTTATCTTGCAAATGAGTTAATAGTTCTGTTGAGGCTGAATATGCACAGAAATGACTCATTTTCCTGGAAGTATTTAGCATTTTTAAAGCTGATAACAGTGGGCTCAGTTTGGTTTTGTTGCAAAACTCAGATGTTACAGAATATTATAGGGAAAGTTTGCAAAGTAAGAATATGCCATGTTTTCAAAGGTGCTTTCTTAGAAACGTTCAGAATTTGAACTTCTGTAGCTCCTACTTTATAAAAGCTGTGTTTAAATTTGAATAGTCAACCTATCTTTGCTGTGCGATAATGTTTTTAGGAAGAGTAGAAGAAATTGCAGAAAACAGTTAACTGCTTGTGATAATCTATATATTACATGGACTTCAAAAGTTGCAAGTAACTTTTCACAGCTGATTATTCAGGGAAATATTATTTTGTAGTCTTGATGTTCTCATGCTAAGAGATATCCATATGTTGTCGGTTCTGGAGGCCGGTAGCATTATTTAACACTTTCTCTTGATTTAAGTCCAGTTTGCTTATTGAGCCAGTGAGCTTAGAAAACATTCTTGCCTTCAGAAATAAATGTAAAATGTCAAAAGATTCTTAAATACTAATAATTGTTTGAAAACTTTAGCGTAACACAGTTAATAGGACGTGAATGTTTTGTTTATGGTGATCTACAGGTTGTCAAATATAGGAAAACCTTTTATCTGAAAAATCTTATGAATATCATAGTAGTGTTACTGTTTTACAAAGCAGGCATAGAGACTGGCTTAGTAGGAAGATTCATATTTCAGAACAGAACTGAACACTAAGGGCAGATCGTGCCTGACAAGTTTGGTGGCTTCTACAACAGGATTAGAGCATTGATGGATAAAGGATGAGCAGCTAACATCTTCTGCCTGGAAAAGGCAATGCGCAAAGCATTTGGCACTGTTTTGCATGACATCCTTCTCTCTAAACTGGAGAGACGTGGATTTGACAAATGGACCACTCGGTGGATAAGGAATTGACTGGATGGCTGCGCTCAGAGTTGTGGTCAACGGCTCCGTGTCCATGATGACTGGCATTCCTTAGGGGTCGGTATTGGGACCAGCCCTGTTCGACATGTTTATTGGTGACATGGTCAATGGGATTGAGAGCACCTTCACCAAGTTCACCAACACCACCAACCTGTGTGGTGTGCTTGACAAGCTAGAGGGAAGGGATGCCATCCAAAGGGACCTTGACAGGTTTGCAGACTCATGCAAACCTCATGAAGTTCAACAAGACCAAGTGCAAGGTCCTGCACATGGGTCAGGGCAATCCCAAGCACAAATACAGGCTGAGCAGAGCAGCCCTGAGGAGAAAGACTTGTGAGTACTGGTGGATGAGAAGCTCAACATGACTCAGTAACATGCACTTATAGACCAGAACGCCAACCGCATCCTGGGCTGCGTCAAAAGAAGTGTAGCCAGCAGGTCGAGCGAGATGATTCTGCCCCTCTACTCCACTCTGGTGAGACCCCACCTGGAGTACTGCATCCAGTTCTGGAGCCCCCAACATAAGAAGGACATGGACCTGTTGGAGCGAGTCCAGAGGAGGGCCGTGAAGATGATCAGAGGGCTGGAGCATCTCTCCTCTGAGGACAGACTGAGAGAGTTGGGGTTGTTCAGTCTGGAGAAGAGAAGCCTCCAGGGAGACTTTATAGCAGCTTTCCAGTATGTAAAGGGGGCTTATAAGAAAGATGGGGAGAAAGTTTTCAGCAGGGCCTGCTGTGATAGGACAAGGGGTAGTGGTTTTGAAATAGAAGGAGGTAGATTTAGACTGATATAAGGAAAAAATTTTTTATGATGAGGTTGGTAGAACACTGGCACAGGTTGCCCAGAGAGGTGGTGGATGCCCCATCCCTGGAAACATTCAAGGCCAGGTTGGATGGGGCTCTGATCAACCTGATCTGGTTGGAGATGTCCCTGCTCCTTGCAGGGGTGTTGGACTAGATAACCTTTGAAGGTCCCTTCCAACCCAAACTATTCTATCATTCTGTAGTGTTGAGTTAGCATGGATTTGCACAACTGTTGAACACACCATATAGCCATATAGGTAATTAGGTTTCTATATAGGTTTTAGTGCGTATCAATGCAGCCGTCCACAGGGGTTAACACACTGTATTTCCTGAAGTTGAGCTCTCCTTCTCTGACACACATTCTGCAAGGTCAGTAGGAGCTGTGTGTGCTGAGCATGCTTTTGTCTGCATGTTCATGCTGAAAGCAGAACTTCTTTCAGAGTCTCTATATCCAGTTACCTTCTTGTAATACCATTTTAGTCAAATATGAATTTAGCAACACCTCCAAAAGATTACTAAGTGTTGAGAATTTGTAAGGGACATACTAAATTTACATCCTCTTTCCACCTTTAACCTGTGATTTCATGGGCACGTAATCCAATCTAATGTCTTGCTGCTGCCCAGAGGAGGCAGGCTCACTACTCTTCCTCCCAGCTTCCTCAAGTACAGCTGCACGTTGTTTCTCCTTTTTGCACTAGCTTTGGTGTATATCAAAGCCTTCTGCAAACCACTTTAATTAACTGAAATGTTATAAAACTGTTTAAGTTAATTTTCTTCCATGTTGTTTCAATTGCTTGAATTCATGGAGGGTGTTCAGCAAGCTGTAGTGCTGGTATAAGGTAGGCAGCAGGAGCAGCATGGGACAGGGGAATAAGAGCATCCATTTTTGCTGGCAGTCATCTGTTAATGGCTGATAAAGCCACATTGTGAGTTCCTATCCTTAGGGTATTCTCTCAGAAAGGAAGGAAGCTAGGTAAAGTAATGACTTCTTTCATACTTATAAATCTTGCTGTTTGGCAGCTATTGACACTAATTTTGGTGTTTCAGTGGCCAACTGTTCATAAAGTAATCAGCCAAAAATTGTTCCATGTTTGAGGACAAAAAATTTGCTTTGTGGACATAAATTATTTCCAGCTCTTCAAATTCTTTTGCTGTTTGTCCTGATCACTCAGAAGAAATAAAATAGCAGGCAAGAATTGTTATAAAACAAAACCAGACTCTAGTTTTAGAGATTGCAGCCTGTCAGTTCACGCTGGTGGCTTCGGGCAGAAATTTATTTCTTCTGTCAAAACTCAAGTTTAAAATGTTGCACCTGTTTGTTTCCCTTGGCTGTAATTTTTCAGAGATGTTGGGATCCTGGAACTCTTGGCTATTACAGCCTGACATAATTTTCTTTTTCCTTTTCTGTCCTTCTTTCAGATGCTTTACATGCCTACTTTGGGATCTGTGGTTTGTCATTAATTGGAGAACCAGGTATTTGTGAAGTTCATCCTGCCCTGAATGTAAGCACAAGAACCTCAGAGCGCCTTCACCACCTTCATCAGATCTGGAAAACAAGGACTCTAAACAGCATTCCTATGACAGACACCTCTCTACATGAGTGATTTAGACTTGAATTTAGTTCTGGTAGCATAACTGTAGCCCAAGGTTAAAAGCCATCTATAACCAATGTGCTCTTTTAAGTGCTGGAGTCATACAATCGATCTGTGTTGCTGGCATCACTTCAATAGGGAGTTGCCTTCAGCAGGTTATTCTGCAATTTGAAAAAAAGGAGATAATATAGAAGTTTGTCACCACAGACTGTAAATGGCTCTTCAAATGGCTTTACTTCTAAGAAATCCCTTGAGGCATTTAAACTTTTTTTTTTTTTTTTAGTTTGTGCATACTGTGTCGAAATACATAATGGGGAAATATTTTCAAAATCTGTTTACATATCATACAGTATAGCACAGAACCTTAGAGTTCTTTTATGGTCTTAATGTTTGACATATTTTTGGGTAGAGAATATCCCATATTAAGTCTCAGTTAAAAATTACCTTTTATCGTCTACTTTCAGATTCCATAAACTTTGTTAAACAAGGATAAAGTAAATACAAATAAAATTATTTTTTTCAATATATTGGACTTCAAAAATTGTGTGGCCTTACTGGATGGATTTCATAATTCTTCTGAGTAGCTTCTGCACAGATGCAGTGGATCATTAGCCAAAGAGTTTTCATCTGAAATATTCTCTTCATGTGACATTCAATGATAGCTTGGCATATTGATGTATTTCGATAAGAGATACTCAACACAGTCTTTTGGAAGAGTAGCTGTGTGCGAGAGTAGCATTAGAACCCGTTTCCAGAGTCAAGCCTTTGCAGTACCTTAAAATTGTATAACTGCGTTCCGATTATTTTTTATATATGTATTTCCCTTTTAGTATGAAATAATTCCAGGTTTCTTAACTGTTCTGTGTAAAGAATGAAACATTGGGCTTTAAAGTAAGTGGCAGTGGTTTACTGTTAGAGAGATCATGATGAACATTCTCAGCTTATTTAGTAGCAGTGCCTTAATTCCTATGCTTGAAATGCTGCTCAGAGTCAAAGCAATTAACTTTGCAGCTGTTGCATTTGTGGCAGGTCAGTTTGTGTGTTTCAGATGTACAGTAGACACCAGGATGTCTTTTCTGTTTGCCAGTCATTAAGCCACATTCTTTTTTCTAAAGGACTCCCAAACACAGATAACTGAAGATCTCTCAAGCCAGATTAAGCACACCGTTTGCCACCACTGAGACAGGACATGGACCCTTTCAGTCAGCAAGAAGAGCTTCAGGAATAACCATGGTTCTGATTTTGCAATGCGGAGCAAGTGGAAAGGGTAGAGTAGTTGTACCTGTCTGACGTGTACACATGTCAGACAGATCCAACTGGCATCTTCAGGCTACCAGAACAATCCCGGTGTCTAAACCTGTAGCAGCCTTTCTGCATTAATAAATTGCTGTTATTTCTATAAGCAGATTAATTTCCATGGCAGCACTAGGAACATCACCAGTGATGGTGGTCTACTTGGTAAAGCAGAGGAGGAGCATGGAGCAGTGCTTAGAAGTAAGACGTGATCTAGGCATGTCCCAGAAGACACTTTCCTTGTAGGAGAAGAGGCTGCATAGCTGGAAGAACTGTAAGAAGTCTGGAGGAGTGGAAGCAAGCGGATTGTAGGGCAGGTGTTGGGGAGGGGGAATGAGGTGCTTGAGTGGGACTGGGGAAGAGTAAGAGAATATTAAAACTGGAACATCTGGAGAGTGGAGGCAAGAAAAACAGGGAAGGGAATGTGAAGTAAGAGTGGAACGAAAATGGTGGAAAGGATTTGAACTGCCTAGGATAAGTGCATAGATTAGGGCAAGAGGGAGATGCTGACTCCATGTGAGGCAGTGAAGTGAGGAAGATAGAGCTTGGGAATTGGCTTTATTACTCACATCCTGAGATGACCTGAGATTCAGCTGCAAATAAAAAGAAAAGGTAGAGATCCCTAAAAGAGAGGATCTACCGGGCTGGGTCCGTACTACAGCAGTTTCTGTGGGAGTCCATTTCCCTGGAGGGGCTTAATAGGTCAGCAAAGGCTGAGGTAGCTTCCCTGAACAGAAAACTCTCAGGTCATGGTGGTCCACCTAGCTGAGAATCCATTAAAAAAAACCCAAAGAAACAAACAAAAACTTGTAAATTATGTTTGGTGTAAAATTTGTTTAGAATAGCCCAGTATTTGCTTGTCCTTGACATCAGATGGTGGTCACAAGTTGGGGTGGTTTTTTGGAACATGGTGAAGTTACAATGAAGAAGAGATGTAACTGTAGCTTAGCTATCCCTACCCATGCCTCTCTGCTTTGATGGAGAGCTGTTTACCAGTTTTTTGGCACTTAGTAAGTCTTCTTTTAGAGGAAGTAGCTTTAAATGTTGGAATAATTTAATAAGATGCGCTTAAGTTTCTGCTGGGAAACAGCCCAAATATTAACACTTTCCTACTTGGCTTCATGAGGAGCAATGTATTTGATTGTCTTGGGGCATATCTGTACTTGCAAAATCCTCAACTATGGCTCTTGAGTTTCCCTGTGTGTGACCAGGTTCTCATCTGTGAGAGACATCAGGGTAGAGAAGCAGCAGTAAGGGGACAACAGTGAAAAATCATATTCTGTGAAAAACTAGTTAATTTCTCATAGCAAGTAATTTAACAGTGTTCTGTTTAAAAAGAAAAGCAGCTAGTATTTCTGGCTTTGTTTTCTGTATCTGTAAGCTATCTTAGGTTGTTTATTTGGATTTTACATTTCACATCTCTTTGGCCTCCGGTTATTCTACAGCTTCCCCCCGTCATCCCCGAGCTAAATAACAGCATCTTTTCAGGCTGAACATTGACAGCAGAGGTGTCTTTTTCTAAAGGCTGCAGGAGGCATATTTGTTTCCTATTAACTCCCATAGTTTGTTCTGGAGCCAAGGCAAAACATGTATGCCTTCACCCCACACTGAGAATCTAATTACTTTAATTGGCTTGAAATGTTTAATCTTTTTTAAGTTGACAAAAATCTGTGCCAATAACCAACTCTGCATGCATAATTTGCCATTCTTAATGCCCCAGCAACTAATATCAAGCACACAAATGTTGAACATCGAATCTTCCTGTGTTACATACTTTGATTTGGACTGCATAGTTAGTGATAGATTGCATTGCCTCTCCCATTTTTGTGGTTATCGTGTCTTCCAGCCTGAAAAATGTTAAATGATAATTGATGAAGAACAAATTTGCAGAGGAGTCCATAACCTAAAATCTCTTTTTAAAACAGAGAAGTCCATAAAACTAACATAAATGTGAACTGCTTAAATGTAGCTAGAAGAAGGAAACCATGCCATTACTATTTACCTGTAATAACTTTGGGTTAACCACAGCTTTACATTGCTCAAGCTGAATCTAAATAAGAAATTAAATCAAATGGTTTTACCATGTGTTTGAGGATGTAAAAAATGTCTTGGCTATTGGGGCTTGCACTGTGTAGAACAGCTACGCCGCCACAACCTTTTGATGTTGGAGCAATGGTTGTGTACAACAGACCTGCTCCCTAATTCTTCCTGTTTATCAAGAATGTATTTATAAAATCAATGCCTTTTATAATCCTCAGCAGCACTCAAAGCTTGCTGATGTTGGCTTGGGCTGACAAATGTATGCCAGCTGGGTGCCCCTATCTTACCTGAAAGGCTCACAAACTGTCTGTGGTTCTACCTCTTCTTCCAGAAAAGCAATTTTGAACTGGCTTGTTGAACAAAGGAAGTTAAATGTATCCTTTCAGTAGGATCTGAGGACTGAGGTTTTAAACATCATCATTGAGGCTTTCACAGCAACTTGATTTGTACATAGCTGCTGGCAGATATGGCAACAGCATTTTGGAAGACTATTGCTAAGTATGTTTGTATTTATGAGCTTTTCATCTTGAGCTATTTTGTTCTAAATTGTACATCTGTGAAAAAATAACAAATAAGTAGGGCATTGGAGAAATACCTGAAATATATAAGTTGAAGCACATATTAAGTCTACCTTGCTCTAAAGCCCTGTAACAAAGTAAAAGACAACCTCAGAGGAGCTTCATCAAGCATGCTGTTCTCTGTGCAAGCCAGTATCAAAAATGAAATATCCCTTAGAAACAATAGTGTTTCCAGAAAAATACATTTAACCTTTGTAGCGAGTCCTCAGCCATTCAGTTTGGGGTCAGCTTGTGTAGAGGGGAAGGAACGATGATTTCCGAAGTCAGAGCCGTTGTGGACGGCCCATTTGCCACAACTCCATTACCTTGAGGTGTTGTGCGTTGATAAAGGTTCAGGCCGCCAAGGATGAGTCCAGGTTTGAGTATACCAATTCCTCCCCGGTCGCCTTTGTTCCACCCAACTGTTTAACACGGGTAAATGTACAGTACCAGACAAATGTCCATAGAATGATGTTTAAGAATAGAAAATAAACTGAAAGTATCCACTAGGCTCCAGCTGGTAAAGAAGCAAACCAATCAAACATCAGGGTTACCATCACATGTATGCTTTATTAAGCATCTAAATATTCACTGATTACTGCTATATTAGATCTAAGAGTTCTAATCTTATTCAAATATTCATGGATAAAAGTTTTTATAAACTTAAGAGTAACAAGAAAAATGATAATACAGATTACACATTATTGTAATTAAGGTGACTGGCAGTGTCATACAGTCAGGCGTTTCTGGCCAGGAGGACGTCACTCCATGCTAGTGAAATCCTCAGATAGCTCTCTCCTAAATTCTGCTTTTATAAAGTTTGCTTTACTTGTGTGCAATTGCTAACACCTGTGATCTGAAAGCACAGCACAAGCCACAGGAAGAGCACTCTTTTTCCGTTTTCAGGAGCTAAGTGCCTGCTGTGGCAGTTTATGTTTGCTGCAGCGCACCATCCACTCTAGGGCTGCTAAGAGAGACAAGGCTGCTAAGAGGATCGGTTACCACACCATCTCCTTGCATTTTGGAAAAACTCTGCTATTGGTGACCCTGCAGAGGTATAAGACATGCTGTCAGAACATCAGAGAGAGAATCCCAGGTAAGCAGATCCTATTGGTGCAACTGAAATGTGAAATGTCTCTGAAATTCATCAGCTGAATGAGAATATCGGTCTATTTAGGTTGGTGTTAGATGCTGTGGTTGTAAGAAGCTGCTGTTTTGCTATTGCAAGTAGAGACTGCTTAACAAGTTTTCCTCACTCTAGACAAGCACTGGGTGAAGGAGAAGAAAGTCTCGTCATCTTTGTACTAAATGATTATTAAATTACTCCATTGGGTGGTTACAGTATGTCACAGATTTACACTTTTAGCCCACCATTGTAAAGCTTCTGTCTTCCTGGTCTCTATGCTCCTGCTTGGTTTGCAGATTTAATAAAAATTAATAAAGCGTTGCTTTGAGAAGCAGGGAAGACTACAATTCCTTGTGAGGTGTAGCTCTTGTGAAGTGGGTTTGGTTTTTATGCAAGCCAGTTCTTCTGGGTGAAGAACTCCCCACGCAGTATCTTCTCAGGGCACAGAAAACGACCGCCTCCAAAGGTTTTCCAGTGGAATCCAGCAAATACAGCAAAACCCCACACCACTGCTTTGGTTTTGAGATACAGGCAAAGTGACTTGTTTGATAACTACAGTGTGAGAACATCCTTTAAAATGTCCACCTGTAGATACAGGCTCTGTGCTTGGGAATGGGACTGGACAGGAGTGGCCGTTAACACCAGAGAACGAACGGGATCCTGAGGAAGGAAACAGAACTGCTTCCCAATAAAAAGGGGAAGGTCATCAGGGAAGAGAAAATCTTTGTGAGAGCAATCTGCAGCCTCTCACTTCGAGAATTTCAAAATGTGCATGGGGGGGCAAATGTTTGTGGTAAGGAAAGAGCTTCCAGCTTGCCAGTTTAGGTTGTTTATGTTAAACTCGCAAGCGAAAGGAGTGGGATACGCGTGTGGAAGCCTGTGTTTTGATGGCTTCAGTCACGTATGCGTGTGAAAGTGCCTCTGTGTTTACTGGTAACAGTGATGATAACCGGGCTCTGGTATGAGAACCAGGACCTACCCTGTGCACCGGTTAAACCAACTGCTTTGGCGCTCGCAGTCTGAGAAACATGAGGCCTTCATGAAGCTATTTCTGCAGGAGCCATCCCTGGGTTCCCATCCCCATCCACATGTCCCCTTTGCTGCAGCACGCAAGACAGAGGCTCTGCCTCACCCTGGGAGGGAGCATCCCACCTTGTCCTTTTCTAGGAAGCCTGTAAAAGGGCAATCTGACATGAAAATGACAGAATAGAAGTCAAGATTTCTGTGGTTTGTCACCCTTCCTGAGTGCTTGTGGGAAAGGAGTGGTGCGTATGCTGCCTAGAAAGCTAAATAATGCAGGACTGCTCTTGAAATTGCATGCTGCCTTTGAATAATTCTAAGGTTTCCCTACACACAGAGCTGTATTTCTTTGCTCTTTTGCTGTCCAGGAGTCTCTGTTTAGCAGCTTTCTTTAAATTATGACCATGTCTTAACTAAAATAGGCTCACTTTACAAAATTGCATTTTAATCTGGGACCCAACCTTCGTACTGTTTATACCATTAAAGCCTCCTTTAACTTCAGACTTACTGTGGAGGAGCATTTCACCAAAAGGCCTCTGTGTAAACCTACTGCCCGGGAGCTTTTGTAAGGGTGCTTTTTCATAGCAGGATAGACTAACAACTGTCAGGAACGACACAGGGACAGCTCACCCTGCCTTGGGGACAGTTTGGTGGCTTCCTAAGGACCCTCCTGGGCTACTTTTCACAGTTCTTGAGTTCAACAGAGCAAAATTTTAATAATTCACCTCACCCCCACCTGTAGATTCTTAAATTAAGGAGAGTTTTGCTGGTGGGACGCTAACGTAGTGCAAGGTACACAGATAGGAACGGTGGCGGGGTGAGGGGGAGCTGTTTCTATAAATAGCACAAAGCTACTTTAGAGGAGAACAGAAATCTCAGAAGGATGGGGTGTGTTTGCACTCTGGTCTGTATGCCCGTACTTTACCGATCAGCTGTCCCCCAGGTGGTGCTGACTGCCCAGCATCCTTCTGAAATACACAGCTTTCTGGTGGGGCCAAGGACAGGGTTCTGCTGGAGGTGTGTCTGGATGAGGCTTTCCAGCACAGCCGCAGGGCTCTTCTATATTTTTATGTATGGCTCTATATATAACTCCCTGCTTACGGCCAGACAGAGCGTGCCCTGCAGAGTGGTGATAACACGTGCTCTCTGTGGCTTCCCAGTTGCTATAGATAGCTTCCTGCGCAGACCATGGAAACTGCTACTGCCACCAAACTTTTCTGATGGCTTCATGCCTTGATGTTTGTTTTCAGTGTAAATAAACCCCAGCCCCAAGCGACTTCCTTCTGCAGAATGAGGAGCTGCTGGTTAGAGCGAGGACTGCGGTGGTGGTCTCCTAAAGCAAAGGTGTCAGCCGCGTTAGCAAGGTCAACTTCACTGGGCGCATGCTGAGTCCTGTCCCCTTCCCCTCTGCTGCCCCAGGCTAATCCTGGTTTTTACTGAGCCCAGATACAGAGGAACAGCAGAGGCAGATGTTTTATTGTGCTCCACCCAAGATGTCCACCCCTCCCCACCGACAGGTGTTGAGGATGAGTTGGGAATGACAGCTGCTGGTGGGAAAGCTGCTCCCCAGCCCTGTCACAGTAGCCAGCGTGCTCTTCTGCTTGGTGGCCCTCAGCGCAGGATCCCGGCGGGCACCAGAGCTCGTGCTTTGCCCCGCGGGGCCCCGTGCATGGCAGCAGGTAGGCTCCTAACACATTTCTCCTCCTGCTCTTGGGTGGCCCTAACTCCACATCTCCCTGACCGCCTGCCTGTCATCCCTCTGGACTTGCAGGCTTTCTCATGACTCATGGTCCAGGAGCCACAGAACAGGGAGGCTTCACAGGTCCCTGCACAAAGCAAAGGCAAGCACGCTGCTTTTGGTTGCAGAGGAGCAAACATGCAGACCAGCATTTGAGATGTTACGTAGCGTCTGCTCCCCAGGGAGGGCAGTTTTTTAAGCCGAAGGCTCCACAGGCTATGAAGAGCAACAGTTCCCACGATCTCCCTTCTATAAAAGGAAATTAAAGTCTGCAGCAGCTGTTGATCTGATAGCCAGTCTGGACTGGATCCCCCCTCCCATCCCCTTGCTGGTTGCCCAGACTACTCCAACTACCCAGGGACAACTTCTGCCATCAGAACAAGCTGAGCCTTCTGGTGCTTTTTGATGCTAGCCAGATTTGGAGCAAACGGGAATGTTAAATGAAGCTTTTTTTTCTTTTTTTTTAAGTGCTCTGATGTCTGTCACTTCGGTGAGGTACATTGCAAACACTGGCACATGAAGATTTGTGCACTTAGGAGATGCTTTGCCTAGTAGGCTGGGACAGCTGTAGCCTACACACTTCTGCTTTCTGCTGGTGCCAGTCAGGAACAGATTTTCTTGAGTGCTCTAAACTAATTGTATAAATAAATAAATAAATAAAATCAAACCAGACTGAAACATCCTTTTGCCAACATAGTTTATTTCACCCACTGCAACTCTACATGAAGGCAGTAAAAAGATAATGAATAATACAATATTCCTGGCTAGTAGGAGAAGAGTTCGTCTTATCTTTAACCAGTTTGAAATCCTTGGCTGGCAAGTTATTTGGCGAGGACTCTGGGAGGAGCCAGCGTCGGCAGACCAACATGCATTTGACTTTCCTCTCCTTCACAGTAGGGCAAAGCAAGCATGCCTCCACGAAACCGGTGTGTTACAGCTGAATCAGAGGGAAACCCATTTCGCCCGGTTAGGCAGCTCCATCAGGGATCCCATTTTAAGTATGCTGAGGAGAGCTGCTGAAGTTGCCAGGAGGCCTGCAGAAGTCAAAGGAATGAAAAGAAACTTGCATGGAAAAGGAAGGAGATTTCATTTTCTAGAAACTGCAAACCTATGCGTAAGTGCTGGTCTGCCCATGATGGGGCCCGGGCTTCCACCATCAGAGACCGTGTTTCTGCATATGAACCGTGTGGTAACAGTGACCGAGTTCATGCAGCAAGGTTTGTCTTAGCTGACGCTGCACTGCAGGATGTATGGAACAGGAACGTCTTCCAGAGCAATAGCACTTGGGGCTGCAGCTGTCTGTCACCAGACCCTGCCACTGGCTCTGCACCGGCTGGTGCTCGGCTTGTCCTGCATTGCAACACACACAGGGAACCAGCCAGAATCACGATTTGGGGGATTTGGCCACAGTGCTCTCCTGCCTCCCCACATCCCTGCCAGCCTGGGCATCCATCTCCCATCCAGGTCCAATCTGTGCTCCACGCAATGGGACCAGGAGCAGAAGTGTCACTGTACCTCACCCTCAGTTTGTTAACACTACAAGGAACAATTAGCTTTGTTGTGACTTCAGAAAGACTCCCCTAAGTGACACTTTTGGCCTTTTGCTCCACACCGCACATCCCTCTAAATACATAAGCCAACTTTGTTTAAGCCAGAGGTTCTGTGAGGGGTCACCAGCATAATTTTTGGTCTTCAGAGGGAGAAGGAGAGGCAGGAACCCCTGTCGTTGGCGCGGTGCTGCAGTGGTGCTCCTGCTGCCCCACTGTGCCGCACGCAGGTACGCCAACAGTGCGACATCTGCCTAAGTGCTGATCCCAGCTGGATGCTGGAGTTAAAAGCAGGTTATTGGTGTTAAGGGTCTGGAGACCCCTGGAGAGCAGGAGGGAGCAGAGGGAAAGGGGCAGGCTCGTTCTGGTGCCGTGGGAGGCCAGGAGGGGTGGCAGTCGTCCGGCTCACACAGAGCACAGCGAGGTCTCCACAGGCCTCGCTCTGTGCAAATTCAACCCACAGGGAGCTGAATCCATTTCCAGTGAGGATTAAAGACTGCATTAACCCACAGGTAAATACAAAGGGAAGAATTTTGTTGCAGGGACATGGGGCATGCCATTTTAAAAAAAGGGAAGTTAACCCTAACCCTCGTGTAGTTAAGCTGAAAGAAAAGTGCAGGAGCCCAGCTGACGCATTTAAACCTTGAAGACATAAACTGGACAAGCTTTGTAGAGAGGCGTGTGTGTGTGAGGGATCTCAGTGGTGCTCTGTGTAGGGCCACTGTGGGAAATTACGGGCTGCGCACAGCTGTGAGAACGCCACCTTGGTGAGGGGAGCTGGGAGGGTTGTTATCTCAGAGAGGGGAGCTAGGAGGGTTGTTATCTCAGAGAGGGGAGCTAGGAGGGTTGTTATTGAGCAGGATGTTGCTGTTAGCCAGCAGGACACGTACCTGGCAGGCCTTGCTGCGTGCGCTGGCCACGCGTGCATCAACACCTGGGCAGTACTCTGCCACTGAATCTGCTGAGGGGATAAACAGAGGCGGCTCAGAGCAGAGGGAGAGAGAAAGGACCCAGAGAACACTCTACGAACAACAGAGGACACCATGAAGGTGCTGCACCTACCTCCCTGCTCAGCTCTGACCCCGCTGATCATCATCCTCCTGCTCGGTGGTGTCTCCGGCTTAGTCGGGGTGGTGAGACTCTCACAAAGGGAAAACAATACGCTGGTAACTGCTTATGCTAGCAACTATAGCTGCTTATGCTAGTAACTGCTTATGCAAGGCTATGATAGAGCAATAAGTACTGTTGTGCTTTTAAATATCATATGCTGGGTGAACTTTGTGCATAGGAATCCTACGAACCGGTTACAGTGTGATACTCTCTGAAGGCCAGCTGAGCCTGAAAAGCTTTTTGAGTCTATGCTGTTACAGACATACCTCTTCTGCAAAACACACAAAATCACCAAAACATACATCGCCACGGTTGCATGCAGATCTCACTAGTGCTCCTCTGTCCCTTATCGTTCCCTGATTTGCATGTCTCTGATTTCTTCATTAGGCAAATTCTTTTAAGTAAATGAATAGAATCAGTAAATTAATAGACTCATGCCTGCTGTGTTTTGCTCAATTAGTATTTGTTAAAACTCTAGATACCCCAAATTCTCTTTATATTGTCAAACTTGATTAGCTGTAGTTATAGCAAAAAATGCAATTACATTATGTATTCATGGTATGCATCATTATGTACTTTAGCTGATTCCTTATAAATATCTAATAACATACTCAATACATTAAATATTAATAGTAGTCTACATACTTAACCCATATTTCTTAAATGAGCTTGTTCCCAGGGGCATGTGGTACGATGCTGGTATCACACGCGACAGGCCAGGAGGAAATCATACATAAACATAATTTTTCACACAGCACAGATGCACACTCCACTTTATTCTCTCACAAATACGAATGGGTATGTGTACAGTATTTGGACAGATGTCTATAAATGGAGAGAGACAAAAAGCCTAGAGGTGGATATCTCTGGGGTGAAAAAGGTCTGAGCATACTCGAAGAAAAAGTCTAGCTCCAAAATATTGTGGATTTGAAATTCACCTTTTAATTTTACTACCTTTGCCTTTGACAGAGGACCTACAGGCAGAAGTATGGAAAATGAGAGGTGCAGGCTAAGGGTGATGTTCTTTCTTCTGGCCAGGAGCAATAGATGATGTTGACATAGCCACAGAGCAGCAGCAGTATCTTGTGTTGATTGCTGATGTTTGTTTCACGCATTATTACGTGTGTAGCAACCTTTTAGGTTTTGCCAGTACCTATTAGAACAAAGTATATAAAAATAAATAAAACCCCGCTGCAGTCTGTGGTGATGGGGAGTAAAAATTTGATCACTAAGGAAGACTAGCGACATTGAGGAGGTAAAAATCAAATTCTCCGACAGAAAGTGAGGATGTGAATCAGCAGTTGCATCACAGAGAGAGACCTGGAGATTCCAGGGCATCACAGGCTAAATCTGAATCCTGAGTGGCATTTATTACATGAGTGTCAGGGAGAACGTGCAAGACTTGTCTGCCTGAGGTGGTCTTGGTGGGACCTCAGCTGAACGTGGAATAGACACAGAAACTGACCATTCCCTGATCGCTCACCAAGAGACTCCAGATAGCTGTGGTCCTTTTTCTTCCCCAGAGTAGCACAGGTGGGAATGCTTAAAAAAAAATCCCCCTATGGGGATGAGGTTTACTGCAGGGAGAGGTTTAGGCCTTCATGCAGGTACTGTAAGCTTTGAAATACAGTTTGTTGTCATTTGTCCTGCTTGGAAAACTTTCTCAGGCATCAGAAGGTCTCATCTCTTGCAATTTTTTTTCCTGCTAGTGACAGTTCCAATTTACATCACTCCCTGTGGAAGGAAGCGGTTTATATAAAATTCATAAACTATTGACATGAGTTCTCTTTCATATTGCTCAATCTGGATGCAGGGCTCTGAACACTGCTAAGAGAATAAAAGCAGGTCACAATCCTTACCAGAGGCAGGCACATATGGATATGTCTTTAACTGGTGGATTTTTTCTTTATTTCAAATGTACAATTTGCCATTGAAGTAGTTCATATCGAATACCAGCAGTTTTCCACCACCTTTAACATCATAGAATCATAGAATGGTTAGGGTTGGAAGGGACCTTCACAGGTCATCTAGTCCAACCCACCTGCAAGGAGCAGGGACATCTCCAACCAGGTTGCTCAGAGCCTCATCCAACCTGGCCTTGAACGTTTCCAGGGATGGGGCATCCACCACCTCTCTGGAAAACCTGTTCCAGTGTTCCACCACCCTTAGGATAATTTTTTTTTTCCAAATATCCAATCTAAATCTACCGCCTTGCAACTCCATTGCTCCAGCATTGCAATTGTCAGTGATGTCGGAGTCCTCTGAGATGGAAGGACAGTAACGCAGATCCATTTCCCCCATGCATACTGTAAAATGGAAATGCTCCTTCTCTCCCCTGCACTGAATTATTTGTGTTAGCCCTTCCCATATTGCCACCTGCAACTGGTTTAAAACACTCTATAAGTAGGATTTACTCAGGTAATGATGGCCAACAATTCCAGCTGTGGTGTACAGATGCACAGTGGGGAAAGACTCCTGCTCAGGACACTGACAGCTGCCAAAGGCACATGCCTGAGTGTGTTCTCTGTGTAAGGGAAATGGGAAAACACCATAATAGGGCAGCAGAAAGAAAAGACCATCTCAGCAGGCTTCACTGCTCAGATGTAGTTCAGAAGTAGAAACTAAGACAGAGAAGGAGATCAACCAGAAAACCTAGAGCTGTCACTGCTGTCCTGGGAGAATCAACATAATGCACAGGTCAGGAAACACAAATTTCCTTTATATTTTAATTTCTATGCCAGTGTTCCAAGACAGAGCCCTGTGTTGCATGACACTTCAGGATTGCAATACAGGGCCAGATTTTCTACTGCTATAAAATTTTAGAAATCAGTTTATATCAGAGGGTAATCTAGCCCAGGACCCTTGCTTTTCTGGAGACCTACTTGAAGTTTAAGTGATATAAAGCAAATTAAATTCTTTTACTGATTCATTTTAACATAAGATTATATGCTCTGAGACTGATAATTTCATGACAACCAAAGGTTTGACTTGATTTTCAGACATCCTGGTTCCACAGAAAGGAACCGACCAGAGAGATGAAACAAAAGGAAGGAAAGTGTGAAAAACAAATTCATATCTGCAATTTATGTGGAACAGGTGAGGAGCTCCAGCTATTTCTGGGACACACAGTGTACCTCAGTAAAGGCTGTGTAAAACACAGCGACTGGTTACCAAGAGGGGTGAAAGTCCCTGGGCCACCAGCTGCTACACGAAGCTTCTCCATCTGTCTCTGGCCTTCCAAGTGCACATTCTCCTGTCAGCCTGCAGCCGCTCAAGACAAAGGCTCGCTAGCACAAACTGTCTTCCATCCGAGGGGAGGTAAACGAGGTCCCTCAGAATGGCTACACAAATCGATATATGCTGCAGAGAGTAGTCCCAAACTCCCAGCTAGTCTGGGTCATGGAGACAGCTGGTGTTAGTGACACTGAACTGTCCTCAAGGTTCTGCACAGCCTCGCAGGACTCTGCAGGAACACACTTTTCTGCAGGGCTGATGGTGCAGAGCGGCTGTTGCACAGGGGCCAGGATCATCCCAGCGAGAGCTGCCTGGGACGATGCCATTGCCGAAGCCGTGAAATCAATACAAAAGTGGTTTGTGGCTTCCTCCTGCTCACCTATCGCTGACAGCCACCCGAACCCAGAGTGCTAACAGAGCTAACACTGAAACAAAACTGCTCCAAGAGAAGAGCATGAAAGAACCACCAGCTTCTTCCGTCTTCTCCCATATCCTTCTTGCCCTGGCTGACTTCATGGCTTGAGCTACATTCACATCTCTTTGCGTATACGGAGCACGCCAGTGAGAACCACAGCACTCCCCTGCTCCAGAGGACAGCATAACTCAGTTGTGACTGGTGTGTTGGTCAGTTTATGGAAGCAGCACATGAGAAGGTGAAGGGAGGGGAACCAGGAATCATCCTTT
>WHYT01015089.1:763-12521 GCA_009806455.1 Tetrax tetrax | reverse complement strand
CCCCTGTGTTGTCGCGCCTTGTCTTGCGGGGGAGGTGGACGTTTGTCCCCCGGCCCCCCACGCCCCTCGCCACCGCCCCGCGGTCCGCTTGCCCGGCTGGGAGCGGCTGCCGGAGGTCAGTCGACAAAACCGGTCAAATGTGGCGGCGGGGCGAGCGGTGGGAAGGCGGGAGCGGGTGAGCGGGCGCGGCGCAGCCGGTCCCTGCGCCCGACACTTGATGCTTCGCCGGGATTTCGCTTCCCCGGGCTGTCCCAGCGGTCAGCCCGGCTGCCGAGCGCAGGGCCAGGTGGCTGGGAGGGGGGAGGTCGTGCCATCGCTGGGAAGCTGCCAGGTCCGCGGGCTCTTTGTGCGGCAAACAAGCAAACAAACAAATAAATAAATTAACGTGCCTGATGCGAACTGCTCGCCCGATGAAGTCAAGACGGTTTCAGTGTGAATTGCATGGCAGGAAAGCCTCTTGTTTAACCAGTTTGACACTTCATTTTTTTTTTTTTTCTCCCGTTCTTGAAAAGCGAGCAAGCACGCTGAGTTAAAACGTATGGATTCCTATTGTTAAGAAGTATGGTTGCTTTCGTTTCACTAGGTCCTTGGGTGGAATTAAGACTACTCCCCTCTTCTCCTTTCCTCCCCTGCAATGCAGACATGACCTAAAGATGAACTGAGTTAGCCCAGTGGCAGTGTTCGTTTCAGTTGAAATGGATGTTGTCAGTGCTTTCATAAATGTTAATTGAGATTTGTTTGCAGTGTTAACCAGAGGAGTGTCTCAAACCAGCGAAAACTGTGCAATGATTGTTCTGCAGAGCTGGGGTTTGGTGACATATAGACATACAGCTGTGCAGTAAGTCTTCCTGACTCACGTTTCCTGCGCTTACACTTGTTTTTCCCTCTTTCTGTCATGAAGGTTGCCATTAAGGGTATCGAAAGAGAGCTCGTCTGCCCAGCATGCAAGGAATTATTTACCCATCCGCTGATCCTTCCGTGCCAGCACAATGTCTGTCACAAATGTGTGAAAGAAATACTCTTTACATTTGAAGACTCTCTTGCTGATGGAGGCTCTGAATCCTCTAATCAGAGTAGCCCTCGAATTAAAATATCTTCTTCTAGCATGGACAGAATTGACAGGATTAGTAGATCAGGTACGTATCAGAATTTTTGTGCATTTTCCTGATTTTATGTATTAGAGTGACTTGAGCTGAATGGTATCTGCACTGGTAAAATGTCTTCCCAGTACTCCTGACGTGGTCAAAGAGATGACTTAGGGATAGTGCAAGTCTTGTTCATTCTGTGGCGAGAACAATGGGAATATTTTTAAGGACAATGCACTTTATTTCATATATAATAGATTTGTCTTTGTGGCTTCCTTAAATCCCTGTAACCATTGTGTGTGTTTGTTCCTGTGTTTCAGTTACATCAAGATGCAACAGCATCATGTTCATAGCATCGAGATGTAGATTTCAGCAATTTTATTGCCTGTCTGTAGTGCTGTTGAGGTGCTTCTCTTAGGTTTTGGCCAGCCTAAATTCAGTAGTTCCACATTCCTTCTGAGCCTCTGCAGACTTCACAAATGATAGTTTTGTCCTGCCCATTTCATTGTGCTTACAACAGATTTTCTGTAGATGATGATTGCTGCACAGTTGCAGAATTGGAGAAGAGATTAAGAAGACTGCACTAACAGTCTGTTTCAGTGTGATCAGCTTTAAGAAGCACTTAGCTGTAGGACTCCTCATGCTCTTTGTGATACCACACCAGAGAGATTCTTACAGCCACCTGCGTAATCCATAGATGAGTTGATTTGCTTTCTCACAGATAGATCGGAAGTATTTGGTGCGTCTTATACTTCTTGAAAGAAGCCTCTTCTTGGCTTTTAGGCTTCCTTCTGACTTAACTATCCACTTTAAAACCACAGTCTGCAGTGCTCTGGAAGAGTCACCACAAGACAAACCCTAAAGCTGTATCTTGCGTTTCATATGTTCCTAACGTTCATCCTCACCTTCCTGGTTTTCAAAGTTCAAATGTTTTATTTCACCCATTTCTTTTAAACAGCTCCTGAGTTGTTAGTACTGGTAGTCTTTCAAATTAGTTTGATAAGCAAATGCTGTGTTTGCTGTAGCTTGTCTGGATGAGGCTTACATGATTTGATGGAATCCCCAGACCACACGGCTAGTTATCTTCATTACAGTCCTCTTTTCTGGAGATAGGGTGTATGGCCCCACGGTCATCGTTTAGCTCTGCATACCTACGCTTCACCTGCTTTCTAAGCCCTCTCCAACTGCAGCATTCCGTGAAGTCTGCATGAAGAGAGCCCACTGGTGACTGCCTTCTCCCAAATCCAAGTCTATTCCCTTTTTTCCTCACTAAGCATAATGTTCTGGCATGGCATTGTACGCATGGACTGAAGCGGTCGCTGGTTGCCGCTGCAGCTGTTCCCTTTATGTTTTTGCGACATGGACATTGGTGCCCGGGAGTGGTGGACGCTCCATAGGTGACCTACCTCCCTGTGGAAACGGTGACTTGAGAAACATGGGAGTACCGGACAGGCTGTGCGTGGGGAGCAGCCCCCCCACGCCGCCTTCAGCAGCGTCAGCGAGGACACAATCCTTTCTTCTCCCATCCAGCTTGCTCTCCGTGGGCAATAGAAATGGCAATCTAGCATGACGCGGCCCACACGCGGTGCTGTGGCACAGTCCGCCCTGGGCACGGAGGAGGCAGAACTCCCTTGGGAACCTGACATTTAGTTACTACTGGATTTCCAAAGTTCAGTTCAGAGTGCTGCCATAGCTGTTTGCTGCGCTTCTTAGAAGGCTTAGCATTACTGCTTCGTTATGCCCTTAAGGACAGGACAAGACCGACCCCTTCTTGGTATTCCTGTCCCCCCCTCCCCGAGACACAGGCACGCAAGTTGTTGCAGTGGCTGTAATCTTTAAATCCGCAGTAGTCTGCCACCATCCCAGAAAACTGATGGGAAGTTATGCGTGTTATCTCCTCATCTGACCTGCTAGTAGAGGGAGATAAATGCTTTCCTAAGGACTTCATGTGTGTTTGATGAGTAGCAAGATATCTTGGAAATAATGGGCTTCCCCCCTTCCCCCTGGAAAAGCATTGGGCAGATGCACATCAAGGGAAGATTATAATCTCAGACAATTCAAATTTGCTAAATGAAAAGCATATGGAAATGGGAGCTTTAAAGAGTATACTTAGACATTCAGGTTATACTGTCTTTGCTTCTAATGTTACAGGCGTTACAGCTCCATTCCTATGTGGGGGTGAGAGATTTGCTCTCAGACATTTGGTACCAGTAAAGTTCAACCAGCTCGCCACTTATATTTGCACAATTCTCGTCTTGCATTTGAAGTACCCATACTGTGCATTGCCTTGCTTAATTTATTTTGTGATCCTTAGGGGAATTTGTGATAAAACAGGTCCATAGAGAGAAAATGTACAAGAAAACATCCAAAGTGGGGCCTCACACGTATAATAAAAAAAACCACTAGAATTTCTGGGGCGTGTTCCTGTCAAAACATTATTGTTCTGTTTGAAAATGTGTACGACCTTCCTCCTGCTGGGGTTTTTTTCTTTTTCTTTTTTTTTTTTTTTTTCCACTTACAGAATCCCTGCTATGTCCATGAGGAGTATCATCTATTTAAAATTATTTTGGCGTTTAAATTCTTGAGATGCCAGAAGGAACTGGTCCACATTCTGTATTTGTTGTGCACTCACAGCTTGCATTTACAAATACAGTTTATCTTAATGTAAAAAGGCTAGAACTGATGGAACTATCTTATTTCTTTTGAGTTGAAATAGAGTGTGTGTACTTCTTAAAATCTAATGGGTTGGTTTAAAAAAAAACCCACTGTTCATGTTGTATATAAAATAATTTTTTATTTTAGAAAATGATGTTACATGTAAAATGAAAATAAAGGATATTTCTTATTGCTAATCCATTTTGTGCAATGTTAGTGTAATTACAATGTTGGTGTAATCAGAGTAAAGCATGCAATGTGGTTATGTTGATACTTGTCCAGGACAGACAGATGATGCAGAAACTGAATGTTTGAAATATCCTTCCATGCTACCCCCCCACCCCCAGTCCCTTCTTTCTCCCTTATTCTGTTCTGCTTAAATACTACAGTTGTTTCATGTGCTAGGAAATTAAACATTCTTGCCTTTCAGTCCTGCAGTCGTTTAACAGCCACGAGAAAGAAAACAGCTGATGCTTTTCATTTGAACCATTGCAAACCAATGGTGTATCTCATTTTTTGATTTCTAAACAGCTTTCTGTTCATTGTCCGCAGCCTCACAGAGGAGGTCTTTTGGGTGGAGAGGTAGAAATGCTTCACTTCTTGTATTGGCTAGAGATAGTCTAGCATTTAGATCTCGAGTTAAATATTGTTGGTTAGCATATAGCTTTTTGTCAGTGGTCAAGTCCAGAAAATGGCTTTTGCAGTGAGCAAAGGTACAGCAAAGGACTTCTGTAAGGAAAGCTTTTCATTCTGTTTAACACTGACTTAAAGGTCAACTGGACTGGAATTCAGTTAAGGGTTGGATTGTATTTTTTTTCCTGTGTGTACGCATGACTAAACATACACTGCACTGATGGGTGCAAAAATGCACATTCTCTCTTCCCTTTAAAACAAAAATTCAACAGTCACCCCCCTGCTTGCTCCACACTTTTTAATTTTCAAGAGTTTACATGCTCAGGTTTCAGTAAAACTGCTGTCTTACTGGCAGTGAAGTGTAATTATCAGATTGATCTTTGTAACATTGAGAGGTCACGGATGGCCATCACTTCTAAATGGAAGGTAGTACTGATTCTTCATTGTATCTGAGCTCGCTTAATTTGACAAAGAAGCAGACTGAAATTTACACCATATTAATCTGAGTAGGTAGTTCTGGATCTGGCAATTTAGCATGGTGCATGAATATATGAGGAAAACTAAATATTTTCAATTTATACACTTAGCACTTGGAGTGCTTAGTGACATAGTCAAACTGAAAGACAGCCAGTGTTTCTTTGTTGTAAGTAGATCTGATTTCCAAAACTGAGCTCATCTGAGCATCTCAGGCACTGTGTGGGTTTGTTAACATAAATATTTCTTTTTTTTTTTTTGATGTGATGCTCTGTCAAAAATGGAAGAAAAGCCCCAAAGCTCCATGCTGCCATAATATTGACAGGCACACAAACATTTCATAGAAATACTATGTCCTTGAGGAAAGACATGAACTGAGGTAAACATAAATCTGAATTTCACACTCAGTGGAGGACAAATCAGAAGAGGAAGTTTAAATTGCCTCAGTTGAAGACTGAAAGTGTCATAAACCAAAAGTGGTAGGACACGGTCAGAGGTCTTGGAAAGTTGCCATTATCTGCCCTTTATGCAGAAAGCACCCTTGAAGACTGGGGAAGATTAAAGTATCTGAAACTGACATTTTGCAGTTACTGACTTTCTCACGTTTGGTTTTTGTTTTTTTTTTTTCTTTTTCTTTTTCTTTTCTTTCTTCCTAAAAATCAGTCCAAAAGCATAAGCTGAGTTTAGGGGGGTGGCAATATACAATTATATGTTTAAAAAAACTTTTATGAGAATCCAGTTGACTTTTAAAATCTTTATTTTTTTTAAACTCTCACACATTTAACTTCCATGTCTTCCATAACCATAGAATTCTGGTGATAGTGTTTACCTGGAAAACACAATTTTATCTTTAAGATGTCTTATCCCTTTCCAAACCATCAGCTGCAGGTTGGGTTTTTCAGTATTTTAACTGTTGGTACCTCTCCTTGGGAAGAGGACATTTAAACATACTTAAGATTGCTCTTTCACTTGAGTCTTTGCAATCTGTATCCTAATATTTGTGAGTTTGGAGTCTGAGCATGAGCATACGCTGTGCTAATTTTTTAGTTACTGGTTGTGCTATTCCTTGCAAGTGGAACAGCATGTTTACAAGCTGCAGTGGAAGATTTCTTATGATGATTCCTAATATTTCACACAATACGTATTTGTTGTAAATCAGATTGGAAAAGTGTAAAAGAGAATATGGAGAGGACCTAAGTTTCTCTGAGGCACACATCTAATGTGGCTACAAAATCCATGGATTTTGCTGCTCTTCTTTTTTTTGAGTAGTGAGTTGTTTGTTTTTTTTTTAATATATATATCAGCAGAATTAGGTTTTAGCAAACTAGACCCAGACAGTTGGGAAAGATAGTGCTGGAAGTAATTTATCACTTCATCAGTACTTTCTTTTTAAAATATGATTGTAGAAATCCTATGAGCAGAAAACAGACTTAATTCTTACTGCATGTTAATATTTTAACACTTGGTACACGAAATAATGTTTCCATACTTTAAATGATGAAGTGGCAGAGCACGCCAAGAAGCTTAGCAAGTAAATTTCCAGAGTTTAAAACAGGGGAACAAAACAACCCTAGGCTCTTAGAGTGCTGCCACTGCAAAGGGATGAGACATCTGAAGGTGTGTGGGACCTCCCTGATTCTGGATTGCTTTCTGTAAGCAGAGCATCACCAGTCTTCGCAGAGCATGGTTTCGTGATGACGGTCTCGTTTGGGTTCCCCCTGGGCAGAATGAAAGGCCTCCGCTGGGATGCGGCTGAGCTCGCCTTTGAGTTAAACACCCCTTCCACATCTGGGCCGCTTGGGCCAGACTTCAAAAGCATGCTAATGGATACGAATTTCAGATTGTATTTTTAAACTTGACCACTGCACCATGTTTGGGTTTTTTTTTTTGTTTTTGGTTTTTTTTTTTTTTTTGGGGGTGGGGAGGGCTATCTTGGTTTGCCATTGCTTGCTCTCTGCTTGTAGGCAGTCCCCGTATGTACAACATTACATAATTGTTTTCTTAATTTTAGCAAATGTAAGTACTCCACATCCCCTTCTGTAGCTGTTCACTGCACGGCACTGCATGTGAAATCATCCTTTTGCTGAGGCCGTTGTAGAAGTGTGTCGATCTCTCTATTCCTGGCTGCAGTGCTGGCTTGGAGCGTACACTGGAAATACAGCTTGCCTTTAGCTGCTGTTCTGTGTGCTGCATGTGTGTGTTGCTGTGTATGCCAAGTTACAGGTACTGCAGGGCGTGCGGTGTGGGTAATTAATTCACTTCAAGTAAGTACTAAAAAAAAAAAAAAAAAAAAAAAAAAATCTCTCCTTCCCTTAGACAGAGAGCTAGATACTGGTGCCTTGTATCACCCGTACAAGTTGTTCCGCTCAGAACCTACAGAAAGCCATGAGACCAGCTGAGTTAGAAACTGCCAGCTCATAGACACTTATTCATGCTCTGGTTGTGGCTTCGTAGCTGACGGTCATGCATAACTGCCATGGAGCACATGTCAAAAATTTTGAAAGGAACCACTTCTTAGGAGCGTGTTGGTTTGTTGTTTTTTAAAGAGACTGGAAAGGGAGGTTTTGGATTGTTGGGTGAAGCAGCCACAGGAAAGTGGCACAAGGCAAGTGTCTTTTGGATAGCATCAAAGGATACTTCAAAAAGAAATGAAGCATCAGCGTTTCTGATGGGAAGATGCTGACTATGTACCGATGAGAACAAATTTCCCTTTCTGAAGAACCAATTTCAACACTAAGAATTCAGCTTTAAGTCATGCCTCCAGTTATAAATTTGTTAGTTATACCAAAGAACAGTCCTCCCAAAGGGATCTTAAAACCATGCTCCAGCTACAGATGATGTTTTTTTGTTTCTTTGTAAGGGAGAGTTGAGAGGATACATATTAAGCCTAAACACTGGCTTAGCCTGCTTCTGTAATACATGAAGGACTCTTTCTGATAGTTGTGCCCTGGGGGTTCATGAGTGAGACATGGGGATGCACTCCCTGTTTGATAGCCTCAAGAACATTGCCCTGTAAATAGCTTTTGGGTCTGTGTGAGCCATCACCTTGAACAGGCTCCAGAGGCTTGCGGCTTTATCACTTTATTTTGGAGAGGAGGGGATGTTTGTGCATAGCTGCTTGATAGGAGTGCAGCTTCTCTCCTGTTGCCTTTTGAAATGGAAAGAGATAGATCTACTCTGTGTAACCATGCAGATCTGTGGTCCCCCAGTTCAGGGTAGAGGAATCTCTCAGACATAACCATTTCGGCATCCCCTTTGGTGTGCAGGGCTTATTTAGCAGCCTTCCTTTATCAAGGCCATTCAGCAAGGGCCAAGTCAGCCTCTGCGTATTTTGACTAAATTATTTGGCTGAGATTTCATACTGATAATATCTAGTTCTCTTGTTTTCCTCTTTTTTTTTTTTTTTTTTTTTTTTTTTTTTTTTTTTTTTTTTATGATTCCTCTTGGGATGAGCTAGATAAGTTTGACTCAGCCAAAGCAAACTTCAGGGAGCTCAAAGTTTGCTGTATGTTGGCTCAAACTTGTCCCTGGAAACATTCAAGGCCAAGTTGCCCCAAGTTGGGGCTCAGAGCAACCTGATCTGATTGGAGATGTCCCTGCTCTTTGCAGGAGGGTTGGACTAGATGACCTTTAGAGGTCTCTTCCAACCCTAGCTATTCTATGATTCTGTGATTCCATATATCTCTGAGAATAACAAATCTTACTCTGGGAATAAGCACCTTTCACTTCAATATGTTATGAAGCCGTTGCTCTCTCTATGGGCAGCCAGTTAGCCTAAAACCAACTGGTTTCTGGAAGGTTTGGTGTTTAGTGTTTTGAAAGCCTGTAGCTTGAGTGCATCCACAACTAGATGAAGATAGAAGTGGAACAGCTAAATTAATCTGAACATAGAGATAAGTTTTAGAGTGGTAGTTTGTAATGTCCGCTGGACTCAGCCATTACACTACCTTGTCATGGCAAATGTGTCCTCTTTGGCTTGGCAGACTGCATATGAACTGGTATTGTACTGGTTTGGATGGTGTGCTACGATAGTTTGGAATTGGTTCATAAATTCTTGTGCTTCTGTCATTAAAATTTAAACCTCTTCTATTTATGCTCCTCCTAAATCAGGATTTGGTATCTACACAGGCAGAAAACGCAATTCACTGACTCCTAGATCGACTCTATTTCCTTGTCCGGGTTGCCAGCGGGATATTGATCTTGGAGAACGTGGCATCAATGGCTTATTTCGCAACTTTACTTTGGAGACCATTGTGGAAAGATACAGACAGGCAGCCAGGGCAGCCATTGCCATTATGTGTGATTTCTGCAAACCTCCACCTCAAGAGTCCACAAAGAGCTGCATGGACTGCAGTGCAAGCTATTGCAACGAATGTTTCAAAATACACCATCCTTGGGGAACTGTGAAAGCCCAGCATGAATATGTAGGACCAACCACCAACTTCAGACCCAAGGTAAGTATGCTGTATCTTACAGAAGTTGGGTTGCAGCATTCACATAGAGCTTCACACATACCTGTGCAATGGTAGTTCCTTTTTGGGATCATTGTTTCTTTATTGACTATTGCTGTTATTTATTGAGCGAACCATCAGTTTTTGTTCTTGTTTTTGCAGAAGTGGTTGTTGCTGAAGAGGACATTAAGAACATATTTGAAGGGGACCCTAAAAATAAGGATTTTTTGTTTTTTCCTTTGGAGAATGAATTGTGTTATTTGTGATTTGAGTCTCTTTCTCCTTTTTTTTCTAAGACCTAATGATCTTGCACATCTAGAGTGGCAGTGCTTTTCTCTAAAAGTTGGGCAAGGAGGATGCCTGTTTGTGGTAAACTTAAAAAAAAACCAACACAACTGGCCTCCCTCCCTTAAGGCAGGTTCCCTTTCGGTGTTTTGTGCCTCAACTTGATCCATCACAAAGCATCTTCTTCCTCTCCTCCTTCCTTGCATCTAGTGATAGCAAAAGGTGGAGTTCCGGTCTCTGCTGTTATTACACCCTGTTATTTTTTTTTAGCTATAGCAGAAGAGGAAAATGTAATGGCTAGTTTTCTGCTTTACACACTTGTGCGGCTGCATTCAGACAAAACAGCATGATTGCAAAGTGCTGTTATCTTTGTGTCCACTGTCAAGTGTGGTGCAGAACGTGGCAGCGCATTATTGAATTTAAGTTACATGACACGAGAAATTGCCATCTCTCTAATAAGAGACCCCAATACATCTGAATGCCCCAGCACTTGCTGCATGCTTGGTGACCTCACTGGAGGTCCCACAGATACTAGAAATGCTGATGTTCAAAGAGTCCTGATTAATTTTTATTAAATTAAGTAGATTTGATTAATATATGGTGCATAAGAAGCTCTTGACTGGTGATGTAACTTCTTTCTGAGACAGGAGAAATTTGAGCCTCAAGGGTTACTGAGCTGGCAGATAGTGAACATCCAGAAGTCCACTTAATGCCATTTTTCTTGAGCCTAATGCTTTCTACATTCATTCTAGTTAAGAAAAAACGTGTGCTTGATGCACTTTAAAATGTGCTAGCACACAACTATCTTTGTGAAGTGTCCCTCTATTGGAAAAATGAGTAAGGTAAAAGTTTGCCATCTTTCAGCTCTTGATCTAAAACACTGTACAGATTCTTAAAAACTTTGCTTCTATGGGATCTAAACCCTCACTGTTGCAATGTTGCTACTTAAAAATACCAAAGGCGTCTTCTCATCCTTCTGTACTCTTAAAGGTTTCATATGTTGTTATACTACATGCAGACTGAATTTGAGATTAAAAGTTAGTAGCTTAATTCTGTTGAAGCAGAGCGAAAGGCGAAATGGTTTAGATCATCCTGACCTTGATGTATCAAGTGTGTGCGTTTGTGTGGGATTTAACTTTTTAAAAACGTATGGTAAGACAGATGTACTATTTAAAAAAGAGAAGAAAAAAAAAAAGAGAAAAAAACATAGTGTAGTTAAATCAAGTATAGATACATCTACTTTGTAGAAAAACTTCGCAGCACCAGTAAACTAGTCTTTACTGTGCTCTTACAGAGAATTTTTTGAGGACTGTTTGAGCTTTATAATAGAAAGAAAGAAAAGCGCATTTTTGATTGTATTGCATTGTTAAGACCTGCACTGAATGCATGGAGCATTTGCTGGTCCCCTAAACAATGTTCCCCCTCATCACTTGAACCTAAAACCAGACTGGAGAGCACTTTGTAATGTGTGTGGTGGGGATGGGAGAAGCACATACTGGGCTAATTGTTTTTTAATTTTGAGAGAACTGGAGAAGGTAATATGCTGACCTATCTCTAGCTTGCAGGCTGTAATTCTTGCTTATATGAGATGAATAAAAATACATTGTTTCTGCTAGGTATGACAACACAGTGCTGTGGAAAAATTACTTCCACAGACGAACAACGTGACTGCAGGTTTTGGACATGTCTGCTTGCACAGCTGATTTTTCTGAAAGTTTCCTTCCCCTCTCCTCACCCTCAGTCTGCTAGTCAATGACAAGGGGATAAGTTATCGCATATTCTGCTTAATGACAGCCTTATGAACCAAGATGCTAGTAAAACTGGTGTCTTTGAGCTTTTCACCATAGCCTGAGGTAACATTTGGGGCTTGAGAGCTGGTTTCAGAGATGGTCTGCAATTTTAGCTTAGTATGTCCGTATTTATGCTACTCACAGTTTCCTATTTTTGTGCCCTTTCCTGTCGGGTGTTTTTTTGTCTGTGTGTGTTAAAAGATGATACTTTTGAATCCTGACTGTTGGCACTGCTGTCTTGTTCTTTTTCTTAAAATAAAACTGAAAAACTTTCTCTAGAGCTTTGCTTTGGTAACATGGAGTATATGGACCCAAATGTTGTGTCTTTCAGTGCTCTGGAATGAGGCAAAGCAGTTGTTTTTTTTGTTTGTTTTTTTTTTTTTTT